>VDFB02091460.1:0-12445 GCA_007258455.2 Sequoia sempervirens | reverse complement strand
TTATCACCGATCAAAAAAAATGCAGTGGTGAAGTGTCAATGCAAATCAATCTAACCATGACCGTTTGATGAATTTTCAATCTAACTTTGATAATCAAGGGCCGAGAGGTAATAATTTTCCAAAATCCTCATGTACCGATCTTAATTACCCATCGATCCTCTAATCATGTCCACTTGCTAAAATCTTCCCATGATCTTCACTTCATAAATGCACCATCCTTGCCACCTTTCCTATCTTAATTCACCAAAGTTGAGGTTTTGGTGCTTTTCCTAACCTTAGTTGCAAGTCTTTCTTGGTCATCTTTGTACTTGGTGGGTCATAGGTTTTGAAAACTTTGAAACTTTAGACTTTGGTTCTAAGGTTCCAAGTTTCAGTGACCATGCGACATTATGGACCACAACCATTTGATGAATTTTCAATGGATGACTATAGTTGCATTCCAGAAGTATATCTCTCAAGCACTAGATTTGTGAATTGAAACCTCCAGAATTACACTAGAACTGTTAGATACTGACACATGGGGAGATCAAGGCTCATCATCATGGTAATGAACACGATGCGTTGGATTTTGGTGATAAGTGATAGAAGGACTTAGAGGAAGAAATATGCGTGCACAAAAAGTTTTTTTTAAAAGAGGGACCACCTACGAAGAACATAGGACCAAGGCTTAAAAACTTAAGAACGTTTTACACAAAGGATGTAAAGGAAAATAAATATAACCATGACCTTTCAATGAATTTCTGATGGATGATTGTAGTTGCATTCTAGAACTAAATCTCTGAAGCAGTAGACTTGTGAATTGAAACCTTTAGAATAACACTAGAACCGTTAGATGTGGACACGTGGCGAGATCAAAGCTCATTTCTCTCTTTTCAATACTTCAATGTATTACATTTCATTTAATTGAAATTCTCAATCTTTTGAACATTCAAAGTGATTGATTGGATAGCTCATAGCTTTAATGAAACAAGATTTGTAATGATTTCATATTGTTTGAGTGGCACTGGTAGTGTTGACTGGAGTCTAGTGATTTTGATAGCTTGTCATATTGAGGTACAATTTGCATGTAGGATGTCAATAAAATTAAACATTTTAATTATACATGTAAGGCTTAAGATACACGAATCGACTAAGTTGGTTTTTTAGTTTGCGTGAATCAGGCTGGTAGCAACACTAGTGGCCCATTAATTATTAAGTAGGGTTAGTGATAGTGGATAGTATCATAAGGGTTTTCATTTTTTTGGGTTTATAAGGATTAAGGAAAAAGAAGTTGTGGTATTATTGGGGATACTCTAAATTCTTCTTCCTCTAGTTATGCAGATACAGTGTAAAAGATTAATTTCCTTCAAGTTTAGAATGGGTGGAATTGGAAAGAAGTTGATTTGGTTCACTTGACTTCTTAGACAAGTTTTGAACTAGGATGAGGAGCTCTGATGGAAATAAGTGCTATCCTGATGCATGGAGGTTGCGAGTAGAAGATGGGAGTAATTTTACTACCCCTCATCTTCTACATGACTCTTGTTCTTAAAGGGGATAAGCACATTTTATATCTTCACAACTCCCATTTCCCCAGCATGGTTTTCCAAGTGAGTTCCTTGCATTTATTTTTAGTGCCACATTTGTACTACATTCTCACCAGTAGAAGCTTTGGTATCATGCATTTATTTTTAGTGTCACATTTGTATTACGTTGTCACTGGTAGAAGCTTGGAAATTGGAATCAATTTGTAATCCATAGTCATGAGCAACAGCTTGGAATAAATTGTGTCTATGTAAAGTGACTTATGTTATTTATACAAAATAGGAGCTTGTCTACTCTACAACTACTCATCTTTAAAAAGATATGTAATAATGTGACATTGTAATTTAGTTGTAATAAAATAAATGGTTGTGTTGTGTTAATCTTTGTTATAAATTTATAGTAAAGAGTTATTTTTTGAGTTCAGTGTCTATGAATCTATTCAAACCATTTTTTGTTTCCTTTGAGGAATTAAGTATTATCTATTTATGAAATAATTGCATGCAGATTTAAAAGTAAAACATAAAGCAATACAAATGAAGAAAGAAAGTTGCCACCAAATTGAAAAAAAAAATTATAAACACTAAAAGTTGTCACTCTTGTTAGGGTTTACCAAAATGTTATTTATTTCTAATTTGTCGTTGACCTTATCCCCCAGTTCCCGGTATCATTATTCATTTCATTAAGTCCTTTGCAACATTAAGTTACCGGCCCCTTGGCCTCTATGTTAATCCTAGTGCATTAAAGTTTAAAAAAAATTTAAAACACATGTTTATTATTTATATCATAATTCATAAATTACTCAACCATTCAATGAACATTTGATGTATGGTTTTAGTTTCATTTTGGAGTGAAATGAAAAGAGTGCTAGTCTTTCAAACTTAAACCTCTAGAATTACCCTTTAACCATTAGATTTGCAATGATCAATGATTTCGAATTTGCTACCAATGCATAACTAAATGGCTAGTGAAACAAGATTTGTAATGATTTCATATCGTTTGAACTTTGAGTGGTATTGGCGATTTTGACAATTGAAAGTTGTCACTTGTTAGTTTGAGGTAAATTTTACATGTAGCGAGGCTATTAGAGTCTAGACGCCAATCAAATTAAACATTTAAATAAATGTAAGGCTTAAGTTACATTAATCAATTAAAATTTAAGTATGTTTTTTGGTTTGCATGAATCATGATTATGATTCATGAATCATGCTTATACCTAACCTACCTAACCTCACACATGACATGTGTGAGGTGTACACAGGGACTAGGCTGGTAGTGGCACTATTGGCAGCAATATTTCCCATAAATAAGGATAGTGAGCACAACTGAAAATTGAAATAATTTGTTGAAGGCTATAGTCTTTACTATTGAGTGCAATGTTTGAATTGTCATAAGGGTTTTCATTTTGTAGGGTTAATAAGGAATAGGAATTAGGAAGAAGATGATGTGGAATTATTGGGGATACTCTAAATTCTCCTACCTGCAGTTATGTAGTTACAAAGTAAAAGACCAATTTCCTCCAAGTTGAGAATGGGTGGAATTGGAAAGAAGTTGATTTGGGTCCCTAACTTCTCAGACAAGATTTGAGCCAAGATGAGGAGCTCTGATGGAGATAAGTGCTCTACCAGTGCATGGAAGCTGCAAGTAGAAGATGGGAATAGTTTTACAACCCCTCATCTTTTGCATGACTCTAATTTTCAAAGGGGAGAAGTATATTTTGTATCTTCACATCTCCCATTTCCTTGATTTGATTAGCCTTCCTTTCCCCATGCATTTATTTTCAGACACCATGGCTAATCCTAGAAGCCCCAAGCGTTTATTTTTAGAGTGCATGGTTGACCCGACAAGTCCCATTTATTTTTAGACACACGTGTATTACATTTACTTTTTCACCAATGATCTAGGAGAAGCTTGGCACTTGCACTTACATTTGTATTTGGGTATGTGCAAGATCATGATGGGCCAAAAAGTGGCAATATGATGGGTATGTGGTTGATGACTTATTTTTTACCCAAAATTGATGAAACAAAAAGGGTTTTTAAAGGAGATTCTCATATTTCCACCAATCTAAATTATTCCTTACTTAGAATTTAATAAGTAATTATTATTTATTTTCTATTTGAATTACGACTAAAGTCTTGATTGATAGGTCAGATTGAAAACATCTATAGCTTTCAAATGGTATCACATTTTGAATCCAAAATATGCATCACATTCTATGCTTCGCATACTATAGTATTAAAAGAGAAAAATAATTTCATAAATTTTTGAACCGTTAAGGTGGTTAGATAATGAAGTTTTATAGTTTTTAAAAAGTTGTAATAAAAATTCATAATTAATTATTTACTTGGAATTTTTTTTAAAAAATATGCATTGTAACACCTCCTTTTGTGCCTGCTTAATCGTGCAATGTTTTCCTATATGTTATTCTTCGACCATGTTAACATGCTAAGCAATGATGCTTTATGCCTGATTATGTTAACAATGTTAGATGTGTCAGTTAATGATACTGTATTGGTGAAAGGGACGGATTGTATCACTCGCTTGCGAGCGCCCTATGATTCTGAGATTTCCTCTTCACGGTGTGATTGATCATATTATGTATATATGCACGTTCGACATGCTCTTTGTTGTAGGTTGGCAGGTACATGACATCAACTCCACCTAGTTTCCAGGTTTGAGCGTGTCCATTGACCAACGAAAATTAATTGGGAGATAGTAGCTAGGTTTTCCGAACCAAGTCGTCACCTAGTCGTAGCGTGTTGTTGGGTTGTCGTTGGGGTCAGTTGTTTTAACTTGGTCAGTTCCCCTTGAGTGTTTATTTAATTTCAAGTTTAAGTTTATGAAATGTCTTGCGTAGTCTAATTAATGATTAAAATGCAGCTAGCTGCAACTATGCGATTAAATATCCCTTGAAATTATAAATGATGAATGTTTTGTCTTATTGTGATGTTGGAAAATTAGTGATTAATTAATTAATTTAATTGAATTAATAAAATAATCTAATTTTGAATTAGATTTATTTTATTGATAATGTGAATTAATTAAATTATCCCTATGAATTAAAAGTGTAAAATATTTAATTCTTTTGTTGAATATAAAATGCTAAAATATTTTGAATTCAAATTGGAATTAGAAAATGGTTTAAGGTTATTAAAAATTCAAATGTTTCCTTATGCAAAGACTTTGGGGTAGAAAGGATATTTTCTGAAATAGTTGACTATTTTGGGGAAAGATATTTGTGAAGAGTTGAATAGGAATTTGAAATTGAATTTAGTTTGAATTTGAAAGTGAGTTTGCATTTTGGATTGGAATTTAATTAGAATTAGAATTTGAATTAGAAGTTGAATTTGAATTTGAATTTGGAAAGTTTGGAAAAAGGATATATTTTTAGTTAGGGTTTTTCTTTCAACCTCTCCATGGATTCTTGGTTTGAAAATTTTGGGTGGAAAGGCTTGGAGGAGGCTATGATGGTGGAGTGGAAAGGGTGCTTGAAATCTCCATGGTTAAAGCTTGCAATTTTGGAGGAAACACAAGGTTCCATTATTTCTCCCTTCATCTTCTTGCTCACTTTGTATGTTTGAAAATATAGTGTTAGATTCAATAGAAATTCATGGAGAAGCTCTTAAATTTGGTAAATGGTTGATAGATTTGGAATGGAAACCAAACATGAAATTTAAAACCAAGTTATGGAAAGAAAATCCAAGAAAACTCAATGTTTAAACTAGATTTTTGAAAACCCATTTGCTTATTTTGAAATAAGTTCTATTTCTTGAATTGGGTTGGGATTATTTTTGCAATTTGGGTATGAAATCAAGATTTGGGTATATATAATTGTGAATACAACCATATATAGCAATATATGGAAATACCCACAAATATATATGCATATATATATTTGTATTTCTGAAAATTTTAAATGTTGGGTTAAACCAGATATCTCTATTTTTTTTTTTAATTTATTTGGGGAAAACGCAGGAAAACCTTCCTCAGATTTTTGTTTTAGAAAAAATGCAGAAATTCAAATTTTTTATAAAATTTGTTTTTGGTGGAGGTGGGGAGGTCAAACCCCCACCCCACTGCTGACATCAAGGCCGCTGAGAAGGCATCAGGTGGTGCTCGCACACAAGTTCTCACGCCCGCTCTGGGCATGGGCTCAGAGTGGGAGCACACAGGCTCCGCCACCATGGGCGACAAGGGTCTGCGTGCCCAGGGCTTCAACCCTTTATGTATTATTAAAACAGTTTCTTTTTTTTTTTGTTAAACTTTGGTTAGTTTTAAATTAACCTAACTTTTATATATATATTAATTATAATATATTTTGTATATTAAATATATAATATATAATATTGTATATTATATGAAATATAATATATTTAATATATATTAAGTTAAAGGATTTTAGTGTATGTTCAAAATGTATTTTATGTTAATCATGAGGATTTAAAAGTATGTGTTAATTGGAAAATAAAATATTATTTTATTTGGTATCTTTTATTTGATGGGAATTTAGATTTAAAGTGATATAATTTATTTAGTTGCAAATAAAATATCATTTTATTTGATATATTTAAATAATGTTAAATGTTAAACTGGAAATTGTAAACCATCATGTGATTATTATGATTGTGGAAATTGATATTTTAGTATATTGTCGTAAATTTCATTGAAGTGACTTTAAGCTATTATTCAAATGGATATTAAAGGCATATCTTGTTTATTTTTCTAGATGTCTAATTATATAATACGATTACGGAATTGAAAGTAAAAGGCGAACTTATTAATTAACCTAAATGATTTATTAATCAAGTGATCTATCTATGGTATGTGATCATGAAAATTAGAGAGAACGGTTGATTTAAATTGTAACCAGATAGCTGCATTATTAACATGTTTTGATTATGAATATGGTTATGAGATTTAGAGTAAATGATCTGTTCTTTAAATATCTCAATGTCATGAAAAGAAATGGGATCAATTGATTGGATAGATGCAAGTCATGAAATTTGTGTTTGAATGGATTTAGGAAATCCGAACATTAGCTTTCCTATTTGTCTGAAATATTTTCAAGTGTTTAATTGTTCGCCTTCGATGTTGTGGAAGGAGGGTGAATGTTTTGTGAATCTTCTTGATATGGGTTCATTTATTAGTATGGGTGGTTATACGTGAGTTTTTATGATTGTTGACTTTAAGTCGTTTCTTGTTGATCATGTAAGTCTTCCAGCAGTGTTTTCTTGAGATGATGCTATGTCTCTTATGTTTTGCTTTGGCTATCTTGGATTATGTGTGAGTTAAGCTCAAGTGGTTACCTGGTTCTTTGAACGGGTTGTGTGACCTTGTGATTCATGGTTGAGTCGAGTTATCAGTTGTTATGTGGGTTTCATTATGTTAGTCGACCTTGTGTTAGCCTTGGGTAGTGCACGCTTTGGTTTCAGTTTTGGACATCTGTAGTGATGTGTTACCTGTTGAGGTGTTTGGTTATTTGTGATAAGAGTTAGTGCATGGTCTACCCTTGGCATGTGGTTGAGTTTTGTGTTGTCGATAGGGGAGTGGCTTTCAAACGAGCGCCGGGCCCAAAGTGGTTCCAGGATAACTCATGTGAGAGTCGGTTAATTAAGTGAAAATTAAATTAACTTACTAGGGAGAGAGTAGCTTTGAACATTAATAAGATAATTTAGCCTCGCTCATTGGCTCAAGGGCTTGTACGAGACTTGAGATGAGTCGGGAAGGCCTGGAATGGCAAGATCGTTATCTTGTCTTCTCGAAAGATAATCGATTCCGCTCTGGTGTGCATATGGCACCAGGTTCGTGAGAGGTTACCAGGATATCCCTAGAGGGGGGCCGGGACCTAGGAAGAACACCATTGGATAACCAATGCAGCCTTTGCGATGACACTCCTCCTATGACAGCAATCGGTATGGTGTTGTACCATTGGTTTATTTTGTACAGTGATGGTACTCGATTTTGTACTCTGGAATTATTGTAACCATTGTGTTAAGTAATGTGGGTTTGGTTCTTATTTTTAGTTTAAAGTGTGCTAGCTTGTGTTCAGAGGTGCATGGTCTTGTCTAGAAATCCTTGTTACTATCTCCCAGCATGGAGGGAGTGGGCCTTGGGTTCCACGCGGTCGGTGGCGCATCTTTCCTTGTTTCTTCTTCTTGTTCGTGGTGTTCGATTTCCAGCTTGGAGGTTCATGGGAATCCTTCGCATGCCTTGTTCTCTCGGCCTATTGTATTTTATTACCCCTCGCTAAGTTATCGAGGTGGAATTTGTATTATGTAATCATTTGGTTGGAATTGCCTCATTCAGGGAATGAGTGTTGTAATCTTATTGTATAAATGTTAATTGGAACCTTGAGGTATTTATTATCCTTGTTGTAATTTATCTTGAATGGAATGTATGTTGTCTCATTTCCTTAAGTGATTAATGTTTCGATTTATTTTAATGTCAGTTGTTGTTTGGGTTATTAAGTAATCTTTGTCTCGTGGCCTTAGAGGTTGTTGGCAATATGTATTATCTTCATGTTATTTATACTTAAAAAAAAAAAAAATTGGTACGTTTAAGTAGTGAATTTCAACTTCCTCTTAGGGTTGTGTGGTAGGGCATTACATGCATCACATCGGTACATGAGTCCTCTACTTATATTTCTAAAAATCTTATAAAAAAAATATTATCATTTTATTGTGGTTAGGGTGGTCGTGATAGACACCTACTTATTATTTTTCCCTCGAATCTAAGTACCATCAAGATTAAAAATTTCAAATTTTGCCAAATAGATTTCTTTTAAAACAAACCTAGTAGCTTGTGGAAACTACATCTCATTTTCTATAGATTCTATTCTTACATATTTTTGAAATAATATAGATAGCTTATTCAAATTTTTACGTCAAGTTGCCTAACTATGATTTTTCTATTTTTTTTGCCACTTAAGGGCCTATTTTTTCCATGATGATCCTGCACATACCCATTTGTACTATGTAATAATGTAACATTGTAATTCAATTGTAATAAAATAAATGGTTGTGCTATTAATTTAAAATTATAATTCTTTTTATTAAGTCCTTTGCAACGTTAAGTGTTACTATGCTATTAATGGTTGTGCTATTAATGTGACATTGTAATTCCTTTTATTAAGTCAATTGCAATTGCAACATTAAGTGTTATTGTGCTTAGTGCTATTAATAGTTGTGCTATTAATGTGATATTGTAATTCATTTTATAAAGGCCTTGATGTCAATCTGCGAGCATTAATGATTAAAAATATCATAAATTACTCAACCATTCAATGAACATTTGACGTAATGTTGTAGACTCAAAATAAGGGAGAAAAGCAAGCTTAGTCACTAGTACTCCAATTTTTACAACCATGTAACATGTTGCATTGTCACGGAGTTCTAAATTTTCATAACTACCTGATTCCCTAACCTGGTTCACTTTGTTGAGTAACTTAAGTTTGTGCATACGTAACCTTTAAGTTATGGAATGTTGATTTAGTCAGTGGGTCAGAGGTTTCAAAAACTTTGAAACTTCAAACTTTGGTTTTGAGGTTCCAAGTTTCAGTGACCACGTGACATGATGAAATTATCATGCTTTTCAAAGGTGCCATCATCTAACATCTAATTGAATGCTATGTATGGAATAAACTTGAGTTTTATTTTCAGGAATTTCCAAAAGCATGTAGGTTTAAAGGCTATCTTTTCAATGAATGAAATTAAATGCCGCATTTAAAGCACATCCTATAAAAAATAATGGCATAAGTGGGTGGAAAATTTTTACTCAGACATTTATCCTGCATTCTCGTTCTTTGCCAAGTCTAGTACTTTTCAAGTGCAAACATTCTTTTTACTCATACTTTTAGCTTGCATTCTCGTTCTTTTCCAAGGCTAGTACTTCTCATAATATCATGTGCAAACATTTATTCTCCATGAATTTGTTCTCATGCAAAGTGAATTTTGGTTCAATATAAGGGATACGACGCTCAAACCTTTTTAAGTTAGATGAATTTTGGGTGCGCCTAGAGAGGGACAACAATTTTGAGCTAGATATAAAACTCTTAGAAAGGGGTCTAGCTCAGGCTGGAGGGTTTCTAGAAGTTGTGTTGAGTGTGGACTTGATAAGTGCATGTGTGAGAAGGTACATTCTATAGAAATGGGAAATTAAAGCCACAGATTGAACTATAATTGCAGAAATTTCTCCTAAAGTTGTTTCCCACACTTGGGGCTTCCAGAAAGGGAACCTATAGAGGACATGTCTATCGTAGTGGTAGGTGAATTTTTCAAGGTGAATAAGAACTAGTGTAAGAACTCCATGGCTAAACCCTAGTTGAATTCTGAAAAGAAAGGTAAGTCGCAACTGCCAAGTAAACTTAAAAGATTACATTTTAAGGAAGAAATTGTCGATGTTATTTCTTTATTGTACTGTGTTGTTGGGAATGAACAAGTTGAGTTATTTGAGGATTGGATGTGCTAGTTTATCTTGATAGTCTATTATGAGAACATTTCATTGACTGAGCTAAAGTTATTTGCTTCTATTTGAATGAGCAATTAATTAATTTCCATAAGACTACTACTTTTTGTATGTGTTCTTGCCTAATGTACGCTATAGGTAGTTAGAGGTCCTTTCGACCTAGGTTGGAGCTGCAAGGAACTCCAACTCCTGATATGCATGTGTATAAAGGCTTTCCTCAGTTCACTAAAACATTTGGAATAGGTGTTTTTTTTCGTGTTAATGATGCATTTTTAATGGAGGTCGTGAGGAAGCTAGATGGAAATCCATAAATTCGCCTTTCCCCTTAATCAATTTCTCTTGTATCAAAATTTGGGAGTTTTTTTATATCCAATTTGATAAATTTTTCTATCTAAGAATAGGGAGTTTTGAGAAATCCCCATTTAAATTACCTCAGTATCCTAAAGATTTATTAATATTTCTAGAAGTTTTTCAAAAAATGGCCATGGTTAATATTAAGTATACGAACATGGGGAAATGAGGGTATTCCTTCCCATTGGAGACCCATTCTTTTTTGTACAAAACAAACTAGATGGGAAAGGGAGCTAAAGGAATTCTAAAGGAATATAACCTCTAGAATCTATCTATGAGAGCTAATTTTGATAGTAAGGATTTTGTGAAGCATAATCTCTATGGAGGGAGCTTATATCAGCATTACCCATCTATTGAAGATTTATGGGAAGATTGTGTCGATGAGAAGGAAGTTTTGAGAAGAGATTATATGAGGCTAACACTAGAACAAATACAAGCTTTTGATCTATCATTTCACATTCCTAAAAATGTAGCTAAGGATTCAACAATTATAGATTCTGCATATGAAAAGTTTCCTGATAAATCCCACCCTAGGGTTGATTGGAGCCAAAGTGAAATTTTAGATATGAGGGTGTGTGCTGCCTTAGTGCTCAAAAGAACCTAGGACTAGTTGGATGGGAAATGGCAGCAAGTTTTTAGTCTTGTTTAGGATCCTAAGTCATCATGGAAGAATGAATAGAGGTCTACGCAAGCATCTAGTGCAAGTGTATCATCGGGGAAACCCTTTATGAGGTCCTCTAGTGCAAATTCTTAGTTAGGAGGTAATAATGATAGGCCAGAAGAAACAATCAATTTGAAGAGCATCTGTGAACAAGACAACATGCTTTCTCCTACCCCTAAGAAGAAGACCAATCAAGAAAAAAAATGGTTGTAGATTCTGAAGCTATCTTTAAACATATTGATAAAGATAATATCTTTCCTCCTTTTTCTAAATTTCCCTCTCCTCCACCTCCAGTTGATAGCCCACCTATCACTCCTAATGCTCCTAAAGAAACTATTAGTGGAAATGAAGATTTTGGTCTGGTAGTGGCCTCCCTAGGATGGCTAAAAAAAGAAATGGAGAAGAAGAGAAATCATATTCCTACAATGACAATTGGAGTGGATACAGTTTCAAAGTTACTTCAAAGCTCTTTAGAAACCTAAGAAATCTAGGAGGATTTCAAGGATGGTGACTGATGCTACTTCAAGAAATCAAATGTTAAAAATTATTGAGCTTGTGAAGTATTTAAATGGAGATGAAATAACAAAGGTGGACTACACTGGAAGGTGATGTGTACCATGTCAATTATTCAATCGATACCTTGATTAAAAGATTGAAAAAATAGAGGAAAGAAAATATAAAACTTGAATCTCAAGTCCTCACATTGAGTTTTATTTCTTCCATGGCCACTCCTCCTACATTTGATGAAGCCTCAAGTTCTCAGGTAGAGGGCATCAATGTGCTCACCATAGAGAAAATTAAAAATAATTTGAGTTATTCCATAGCTACTTGTGAGGGGATCGATAAAATATCTCAAGAGGCTATCTTCTTTATGAATAAATTTGAGATCTTTAACACTCAAGTTGTTAACAAGAGGGAGGAGTTAGTAACAAAACTTCAACAGCTCAAAAAATATCAAACTAGTCTCTCTGTGCTCTCTTAGGAAATGAAATAATTTAACTCTATGGATCTAAAGATATTAATTGGTGAGAAAATTATGAATAATCCTAAGGAGTTAGACCCTTCCTAGTCCATGTCATTGGAATGGAAATTGAATATGTATGATAATCTGGTGAAGGAAACTAAAATTACACTTGATCAATATTATGAAGTGTTGGTGGAAGTTAAAGAAGATTTTCATATTCTGGGAGTGGAAATTACTGATGAGTTTGATAAAAACATTCTAGATATAAGAGAGATCTCTCAGAAGTTTAGAGAGATATTCAAGAAAAAAATAGTTGATCTTGCTACAGTGTCATTGGAGTCCTTCTCGAAACTCAGTGGAATGGAGATCCACCTGAAGACTTATAAATGTGGAGAATAGAGAAGATCTCAGATGTTGGTTGATTCTGAAAATGCTTTGGTCACATGGAGAACCAAGTTATGGATTACTACAACTCTAGGAAGCAA
>VDFB02091459.1:0-42505 GCA_007258455.2 Sequoia sempervirens | reverse complement strand
TTGTGCAGGTTGTTAATGTTAAGAAGAATGTGAATGATCAATCTTGTACTATATGGAAAGACCTGGCGTGGGAACGCTCTTCGGATGCCGTGAGTTGGACTGTGAATGATTGGGAATCTCCTGAGTTGGTTCAAATACTGACAGCCTTATCAAGTTCAAGCAAAACTGTAGAGCAATGCTCCTGTCTCCTCAAAGTTCTTGACAAAGTGTGGGATGACATTTTTGGTGCTAAAAAAGCTACCTATTGGTCAGGGAGTCCTAGCGAGGAAGAAGGAAAACAGACAGAGGCATCATGTGTTTTACAGATTCGTGGATATCGCTGGATAAAATCAAAACTTGATGACAAGCTTTGTTTTCCAACTAACTTGTTCTTTGAATGTGATGATGTTAAGTCTATCCTTGGCTCTCATGCTCCTTATGCAACTCCTCAAGTAAAGTTGTTTTTTATTCTGTTTTCAGTCATTTCAGTTTGCTGTACCATACTGGCATTTGAGATTTTGTTTTTGCAATGTTTGAATACTTATGTAATTTTTAGTTTCTGCATTTATCCTAACACCAATTCCATGCATATTATGATCGAGAGAGAGCAGGTCCATAATAGAAAGCTTGTGACAGATATTGGATTGAGGACACAGGTTTGTGTTAAAGATGCACTTAATCTTCTTTATGAATGGAGCACATCAGGGAGAATATTCAAAGCAAGGTGAGGCTTCTCAGCTTTCACATGTTGAATCTATTTCAATAAACAATTTTGTTTCATGGAGTGTCTTTATTGTAGCAGCTTAAGCAGTCCACTCATATGCGAGAAATAAAGGCAATGTCCCTTGAAATCTAAGCACACTATAATATCAAGTGCAATAAATTGGTTCTTTTTTCATATAATGAGTTAGATTCACGTATAATTACTATGTTTGCAGTAGAAAATGTGCAATGCACTAATGGAATGACTATTGAAGCTTCATTTTGCAATAGAAAACTTGAATTTAGGAGGTTCCGCCTAATTTTCCTATCATTTACTAATTTATGCATCAGAAATGACCATTAACCTAAGACCAGACAGGTCTATTTGGACTTATAGATATCCATGGCTCATTGAGAACTTATGGAGCTTATTTTTCATGTTAATGTGCATAAAATACATTTCAAAGGCGGTATTGTTTATATTTATTACATTATGCAGCAATCAAATGAAATATTATCCTATCTTCTGCGACCAAGTATATCTCATTTTTTAAGTCTTTTAGAAATATAGTCTTTGAAGGCTTTTAATATTTGGATCAGTCATGTAATATGGAGTTGGATACTTAGCCCCTTCTATACAAATTTAGATCAGATATTTCCCAAGTGAGGTTTTATTTTCAAATGTGACTTTCAAATGTGCATTGAAGGACTGAATATTGGTCACAAGCATGGAGCTAAGTGCTTGAGAATTCTTGGAGACTCAGAGCTGATTGCACTGCAGGTAAATAATATATATGCTGCAAAGGACAAAAGATTGAAGACGTATAGGAATGTAGTTTGAGACACCATTGAATTTTTTGATGTAATAGACCTTGAATGGATTCATAGATTAAAGAATATTGTTGCCGACATGTTGGCTGTTGAAGCATCCAAATTTGATGTGAGGTCAGCTCCATGTCACAGCCAATTCAGCTTTGAAGTTCTTATGCGGCTGAACATACCTGATAACATCCACAACTAACAGATATTTAATACTATTTAACAAATATATAGATTTCTAAATTGCATGGATGAATTTTAGACAACTGATTGATTGGGAATCTATGGTTGAAATCTATGTTATTGGTTTCGTTGATGTTACATACACCCCAAACTTTTTCTTTTTTTAAAACCAAGCCAAATGGAAGAGCATAAAATAACATTGCAAACTAAGTTCTTGCAAACTGAAAGTCTGATATAGCATTTATTTCAATCTATAAGCACTGCTGTTTATAGGCATACATTTGTCATGGGAGTTTCATCATAAAAATGAACAACAATTGCTTTCCAATATAAAATACCTCAGAACAAAGATGGGAGTGAAGATGCTGGTCTGTTACACAGTTTGCAGGCCTGTTGCTGCTGCTACAGGTTATGACAGTCCTTTGGCTTCTCCAAGAAACCTCACCAAACATTCAGCAATGAGCATGGACTAAAGTAGGCGGAAGTATATCTTACTCGATCTCTTTCCCAACATCATTTAACACCTCAGACATGAACAAAGAGAGAAAGGAAAGACTGCAGATTTATCACAGACCTGTTCAGACCATTAACCTCAGTGCTAGAAGCAGGGCAGCTGGAAATAAATGAACACAGCTCCTTCAAACTTGATGAAACCAAGATGAAACCACCCACAGATGATGAAACAATCCTGGGCACCACTTTCTATGTCAAACACCACCCTCAAACCTAGGTGCCTCAGCCTGAAAACTCACACACCCCTGTACAAGCATCCTGTGACATGGTACGACCTCTTTGGAAAATGCGCCTTTGCTTAACAAGGTTAAAATGTCTTCAAATCTGGTCGCCCACCTTCAAGAAACTCTTCCAGGTCTGATGTCAAGGATTTTCATGAGTTTAACCTCCAAACTTTGCCTCCAACTGAGATGTACAGCCAGCTAGGGCCTTGTTCCTTGCAAAAACTGTATGGCTTGTATGTAAATGACCGAATCACCACAATCTCACACCAAAAAACTCTTTAAAAGAAATAAAAAACACACTCCAAAAACTCACCATCAAGAAACTTGAAAAATCCTTTCTAGAAACCTTGAGCTGTAGAAGCTGAAAAAACCAATGTTTTTCCTATGTGAAAACACCCAACCAGCTAGGATGGATCCTGTACCATCAAAACTAGTGAAGATTGACGAGATTTTTCATCCTCAATCAATTCCTAGAAGAACTCAATGTTCACTCCAACAACATCCTGTTATATAGATTTGGAGAGAAAACAAGCCTTTTTTTAAAATTCAAATAATTGTTCTTTGAAAACACTGTTGCCCCACACATCTGATCGAGGAGATCGTCGATACGTGGCCGTGGATACTTTTCTTTATTGTTGCTTTGTTAAGCATACAATAATCTATACACAAGCGCAACGTACCATCCTCCTTCTTGACGAAGATCATTGGCGCTCCCCAGGGTGATACATTGGGTCTACTTAGTCCTTTTGATAGCAATTCCTGCAGTTGAGCCTTTAACTCTATTAACTTAGTTGTGGTCATTCTATATGGAGCCTTGGATATAGGTTCAGATCCTGGAACTATATCTATAGAGAAGTCAAAATCTTTGGAGGTAACCCAGGCAATTCATCTAGAAAAACATCCTCAAATCCTTTAAAGTAGGATACTTCTCCATGTCTGACCTTTCTTGTTCCATAAATTCCTCTTCTTCCGCTCCTTGGAGTTTCTAAGATTCATAGTACTTTAAGTCATCATGAAAGATGAACTCTTTGTAATCATCCATCTCCATTTTGATTGCAAAAAGTTGACATCCCTTTTTCTTGATGCTCTTCAACTACATGGCTGAAATTTTCCTTAATTTTACTTCAGTAGATACACTTTGCAAGTACACTTTGTTCCCAAGGTCGTCTAGACACTCTACTATTTTAGCATAATAGTCAACCTTGGCCCTACGCCTCCATAACCAATTTAACCCTAGAATGACATCGTACAATCCTAAGGGGGATACATACATATTTACTGTTGGAAATGTTGTCATTGATGTCAAAGTGATGTCAAGAAGGATTTTGTTATTTGAGTTTGTTGAAAATATTATCATTGAATATCAAGCAGTTGCATGACTGAAGATAACATATTATAGTCATCAAGTTAAAAGTTCATCATTGAGTACACAATCAAGAATATAATCTTCAGATTAAATACAATTAACAGATTGAGACTTACAAGATCAAGATGCTAAAACAGATCACAAACGAAAGAAATCTTAGGCATATTACGTAGGGAAAAGTTGAAGGAGGAATGGTGCTGGTTTTCAATGGAGGATTTGAAATTGAAGCTATTTTTTGTGGAAACTAATAAAGGCCGATGGAAGGAGATTGTGCTTTTAATTTTGTCGAATGCAGAAGGGACAAAATGACAAGAAGAAAATATTTAAATAATACTAAAAAGGGAGGAGTTAAATATTCAAAGTCCGAGATTAATTGGATTGCAATATGCACTAAGGAATGAAGGAGTTTATATGCCGAACAAAATTATCATGAAGGTTGATCAATTACTTGACAATCATCTACGTGGAGATTTCGAACATAATCATGTTCTTCTGATGATAAAATCTCTACCCGTCAAAATATGGAATACGAATGGAGCCTTATAAAAGGATCATGTGCTAAGCAAGGAGCGCGTCAATATCAAAGACAAATATGAAAGGGCATCGTGACGTGAATCTGAAGAAGCGACGCAAATTATAAGGAAATGTATCATTCTTCTGAGAAGTTGTCTTAAGGAGTAATATTGTCGTTTTCATTTAATCAAAAAGGCATTGAGATTTTTTGGAGAATCTTTGAATGCATCCAAGGAAGCGCAAGAGTTCAAAATGGGATAGATACCATGAAAATCAGATGCTCGGGTTACCTTTAGTGTCAAGAAATCACTATGGGAAATATAGGGGTCTATTCAATTGAAAGAGCCGATATCATTTAGATGAAAACATGTGAAATAAGATAAGCCTCTAAGTGGAAGATCTAAGGTGGACATGGAAAATAATCGATACCACTAAAATTATAAGCATATACTTTTAGCAACGATTACAATTGTAGTTAAGGCAAATTAAGGAAGTCGTTTATTATAAGTCAAAAATAAAATAAGACAAAAGGCATCGATATATTAAAGGAAGCAATGATTCACTTCAAAGAGATGTATCTTTTTATTTAACATGAAGATATAAAAGGAGAAAGAATCGTAAAAAGATGAATGGAATAAAAGAAATATTATTTGAGAAGCAGATTGGGAAGAAAAAAAAAAGGATGTGCTGTGTGAAATAAAAGATATATCATTTGAACCTCGGCAAGTAAATCAAATGAAGAGTTTTCAGAATTAGAAAGGTTCTAGAGAGTGTTGGAGTGTGGATTTGAGTGAACATTAATTGTGAAAGAGAGTAGTGAGATGTTTTGTGTGTGTAAAAAGGGATAAATCATCCAAACACAAGCAGAGTGCAGAAATATATATTATTTCTGTGTGAGCTTTAAAGAGGTGTCCTACATCCCAAGGTAGAGTCAAATTGAGATAAAATACAGACTTATAAGGGTCATGTTGCAGATCTAAGTGAATAAACTATTCCTGAGAATTATATGAAGAAACTATAAGGCAGATCATAAAGAGGAATAAATGCAGATTAGAGAGCATCTTGAAGATGAAATTTATGAGAAGGTTGTGAATGAGTATGATCAGTTTTGTAAAAGGAGATTGTGCACAGTTTGGATCAGATTTGTGAAGAATGTAATGCAGATTTGGTGAAGTAGATGGCATCATCATGAAGTAAATCATTTTTGTGAAAAGGAAAGTTGTGAACAAGATACCTTTTGATATAATTCAAGGAGGATAATTTCAAGAAGATTGTAAAGTCTGTCATCCGTTGAAGAAGCAACATTGAAGGTGGAACACAATTCATTCAAGTTATCATTTTTGCTAAGTTGTTGCTTGGCGAGCGGGAGTTGGAGCTTCTGGTAGGTTGGTGCCTACGAACATTAGGGGTTGGTGCTCCTTGTAGGTTAGTGCCTACTAAATCAGAATTAGGGGTTGATGCTCCTTGTAGGTTGGTTCCTACTAAATCAAAACTAAGGGTTGATGCCTACTAAACTACAAATTGGTGATTCAAGTAGGTTGGTGCCTACATTCTTTGTAAAAGCATATATAATTCATAAAGTACATTATTTGTACCGTGGTTTTATCTCGTAAGGGTTACCACGTAAAATCTTGGTGTCAACTTGTTCATATTGATATATTCTTGTATAGTTGATTTGTGTTAGAATTTGAAGTTGATAAAAGTTGTTGATAAAAGTTTAGAATTGTTGAAAAGTTGAAAAGTGAAAGTTTGTTTAGATTTACTGAATTCACCCCCCCCCTCTCTCCTCTCAGTAAATCTTTTGTGCTCTTCGTTTACTTTCATTGAGGGGAGTTCAACCTTTTGACTCAAACAGACACGGCTTTACCTTTGCTCTTGTCTGGTTTGCATATTCTAATGACCAAGAATTTTCCATAAAACCAACTTTTCTAGATAACTTACTTGCTACTTTTGGAGAAATAAAACATTCAGTAGCACTAGTGTTTATTAATATTGAAATTGGCATGCCAAGTAAAGTACCAGGAGTTTTAGTTGGAATAATCTAGTACTCCACTTGACGATTGTCCAACGTTGCATGAAGCCTCTGTTGGAATGCTGATTGCTAGGATGGTAAAGGATTCCCACGAGACTGCATCCCCTGTGTCTTATTAGGACACTGGTTAGCATAATGGTCACCGCCACAAGAAAAAAACCCCCACGGAGGTCCTCACCTTTCAAAAGGCTTCCTAGAGTTATCTTGTTGTTTCTTCGGCCACCTCTAGCCTCGTTCCGATTATTTCATAACCCTCTATCGCCTTTGTTTTTGAAGTTCTGACAGTCACCCTTCTTCTTAAACATTTCAGAGGACTGTGATTAGTTAAACTTCTTGTGGCTCTTCTCTTTGTATGTAGAAATAGACTTCAACTTTTGTTCTTGCTTTATGGCTTTCTCATACACCTAATCCATAGTGGTAGGACCATGAATGTGCACTTCTATGATCTGGGCATCGAGCCCCATAATGAATTTCCTTATTTGGAACCCCTCGTCCTTCTGGTATCGAGAAACGTACTTCAGAAGGCGAGGAAACTTTTCCTAGTATTCATTGATAGTTGAATCATCTTGCCTTAAGTTCTGGAAATCCATTAATTTTTGGTTGAAATATAACTGTGGCAACCATTGCTGACGGAAGATCACCACAAACTCATCCACCAAGTAGATGCTTCTCTGGATAGCTGAAATGCTCCCCACACAACCTTAGTTACTTCGGAATAGTTCCTTATCTCGAAATACTTTTCCATTTCTATGAGCCATGCCTTTGTGGCATCTCCTCTCACGACTCCTTCAATCTTGGTAGGAGTGACCTTTTTCATATCTCTTGAAAGTTCATAGGCAAATTGATTTCTTTTGTCCATTTTGGGTCTTGACTCTGATTCGTCTTCCCCATACTCTTTTAGGGTTGTACGGTCATTCCTATTCTTATCTCCTTCCTAAGAGGTCTCTTGCTTAGGCCTGCCCTTACCCCTAACCTCTTGTTCGAGGTTACCAATCCTTTCCCTCACCTCATTTAGCATAGTCAGTATTTGATCTAGCTTGGCTTCAAAGTTTCCCGAGGGTTGCCCCACTTCCTGGCTTCCTCCAAGGTTAGTTCTAGTACGAACCATGCTTTAAGATATTATTCCACTTGAAATTTTTCATTTATAGTATATAATTAGTTCCTCTAATTGTTCGTCCAATCATAAGATTTAAGCATTTCAACATTCATTCCATATTCAACAAAACAGATGAGAGAAATTTGTTTGCACAAGTTTTCAATCTTTTATTTTATTATAATGCTATGGATGTCAAATCATCCTTATTTAATACATGGTTATACATAGTGTTGTACCCCAAAATTAAAATTTTTGTTACACATATATTTTGAAGAAATGAGTAAAAGTCTTATCAAATCTGTCAAAAAGGTCAAAATTTGGGTGTGCATGTCTTGCATGAGGGGTAAAAATGTGAAATTTCCAAAATTTGACGATTTGGGTCTGCTTAGAGCGACCTAATCTACAAAACCCAGATCTCAATTTTTCATCCCTACTTTTTAGGAAAATTGCTATTCTAAAAATAGTAACTTTTTCTGGGTTTCTTTTGAAACGGATATTGGCAAAATTTTCTAAAAATTGAAAGTTTGTCTGCTAGGGTCCAAACTGATTTTGATTGGTTCAAAATACTTCCATATCAGGTTGGTGCAATCAAAATCTCAAAATAATCAGTTTTTCCCTAGTGGGTCTATTCTACTTTTTAGAAGCATTCTGGGAGTTCCAAAGTCATCAATGGAGGTCAGCTAGCTGCTAGGTGTCAGAATCAACGTTCAAGCACTAAACAGAAGGTGAGGTGATGAGCATGCACAAAGAACGAGGAAGAAGGTGAAAACTGTGGAAATTTGACTAAGTCTGCTTGACATGGGCACCCCAAGAGGAGATAGGCACCCATATTTTTAGGGCATCAAACAATGAAATTAGGGTTTGAACCTCTAGGCAGAGTTGTTCAAAATCCTCCCAGCTTCGCAGCGAGTCCAGCAGTGCAGTCATCAGATCATTCAGTCACCCGGAATTGAAGGTCAAACATAGGATTTTCAACCAAAAGATGAAGTGAAAATCATGAAAGTAACGAATTTTTTTCTAAGTCTGGAAGTTTTCAGTGCCCAGGTGCCCAGGGGCGCCCAGTCTTTTGGAAGGGAAAATACAGCAATTAGGGTTTGCAATTGAGCTCAATCTCTTCAGAATTCAATCAGCTTCGCAACGACTGTCTTCGTTAGAGCATCTGACTTGTCGTTCTTCGGCAAATCTAGATCGAGCTAAAAGTATGGAATAATGGTTCAAATGTGAAGATGAAAATTAGGTAAAATATTCTAAGTCTGAAGCAAATGGGCGCCCCTAGAAGAGAAAGGCACTGATGATTTCGAGAGCCCAAACAAATGATTTTGCCAGTGAAGCCTCCAAGATCACTTCCTCAGAACTAATCAGGCTTTCCAACGAGACCTTCAGCACATTAAACGGAGTTGGCAACCACTAGATGCAGTAGGCGGAACAGAGGGTCTGACAAGAGTGAAAAGTTAGAAGCAAGAAGAAAATACAAAAAAATGGCTAACTGGTGAAGTTGGGCGCCCCAGCTTGCCAGGGGCGCCCAAGCTTTTGATGCTTCAGATTCAACTTTTTGATGAAGTCACTCCCAAAAGACCCCTCTCAGAATCTCCTCAGCTCCGCGACGAGTCCAGTCATCAGTCAATCAGATGCCTGGATCATCAGATCTGACGAGATCGTTTGTAGAAGAGAGTTGAAGAAATATTGAAGAAGTTTTTAAGTCTGGTTGAGTTGGGCGCCCCTCAAGAGAAAGGGCGCCCTAGGTTTTGAGGTCTGAGACAATGAAATTTGGCGATGCAGCATCCAAGATCACCTCGTCAGATTCAATCGAGCTATCCAACGAAGCTGATAGTCAGTCAATTGAACCAGTGTAGCTCCCAGAATCATAATTTCATTAGAAGATCAAAGGGAAATGAAGAACTTGAAAATCATGCAAAAATGGCTAACACTGTGAAAGTTCAGAGCCCCTGGAGGAAAAAGGCTCCCATGAATTTGAAGGTCAAAACGAAGTTTTTAGCCAGAAATGCCTCCAGGGTGATTTTCTCAGAATCAGTTAGGGTACGCGATGAATCATCCAGCTCGCTTGTCGGATCAATCTGGAAGCCGAAGATCAGGGTCAAAGCAGGGGTTCAAAATGGTGAAAAGATAAAAACCCCGGAAAATGGCTAAGTCTGAGAGAAGTTGGTGCCCCTAGCCAAGAAGGGCACCCAACTTGTCATAACTTAGTCAATTTTCCAAAATTTCAAAATTGCAAGTTGAAGTGAATGTCCAAGTTCGATGCATGAGAAGGTTTTAGGGTTTGCATGGATAAAAACAAAAGAAAGCAGAGCTACTTCAAACCCTAAGTTTATTTAAGATGTCTCTTCAATGCAATTTTCATCATTATTGCAGGTGGCGTCCCAAGGAGAAGAGTGGAGCAGCAACTTTGAGGATTTATTTCAAGATTCAAGAACTCAAGGTTGCTGATTTTCATGAATAATTTTCAGACCAACAACATAAGATCTTGCTTTTTCATGCTTTTTCATCCAGAAGATCAAATTTTTGAAGGAGAAGGTCAAAGATTTTAATTTTCAGCCATTTGGGTTTCTTCATCTCATTCTTTTGAAGAATTTTTGAAGATTTTTATCAAGTTACAGCAGCCACTTTTTCCTTGCATGTCAGTGAAATCTTAAAGCTTTCCAATTTTTGATCATCTGGGTCCTCTCAAAATAGTCTTCTGAAGAAAACCCATATCACAGCTTTTTTTTAAGAAAATTTTAAATTCTAGGGCCGGTTGCTTTTTCGATCAGCCCTCAAAGTCAATGATTCGCCGCATTTCAACCTTCAAATTCGAAATTCGGCGAATTTGATAAATTTGCATGAAATTCGTTGAAATTCGTCTAAAATTCGTATGGAATAAAAAAGCCTTCAGTTCTGTTAACATACATTTTAATACAGGGAACTTTTAGGGTTTTTAGACGGGTTTTCTCAATTGAAAGCGAAATTTTAGTGTTGGCGGTTGTTTGCGACTGAAGGCGGGCTTGTTATCACTTATCGGCGACGGAGTTTCTGGCATTGGCGGTTGTCTGTGATGGAAATCATTTGCACTGTGCCCTGCACAGAATCTTCACATGCCCTGCACGAAATCTTCACCGCGCCCTGCAAATCCTTCACCATCGGCGTCGCTGCAAGGGAGGTCGCTGTTGTTTAAGATTTTAGATTTCTTTTCATATTTTTTTTCATGCGTTGTTTTATAAGGTTTATAAGGTTTAGTTATGTTTTATTAGATTTGATTTTATTATTTTATATATATTAAATTTATACTAAAAATTAATATTTAATCTATTTGTATTACTATTTACTATTATTTTAATTTAAGGTTGGGTTATGTTTTATTTAGATTTTAGATTTTTTTTTTTTTATATATATTAAATTTATATTACAAATTAATACTTCACATATTTGTATAATGTATTAAAGTATTTATTATTTATTATTATATTATACTAAAATTGTATTCTATTATATTTTATATTTATTATTTACTATTTAGTATTCTATTATATTTATTATTATTTGTGGATATATTACTTGTATTTATAAAAAAAAAAATTAAAAATTACATAAGGCGAATTTAATCCGAATTTTTTACTTTTCGAATTTTTTCCTTGCCGAACTTCATCCGAATTTCAATATTGCCGAACTCGAATTCGAATTAACCCGTGACTTAGGCCCTCGTGTTTTTCAAATTTGATAAACTAGGTCCATTTCTAATTGTATTTTGAACAAAACCTAGGTGCCAGCTTTTTCGATGAAAATTGAAGAAATTAGGGTTTGCTGCTTTTTCAGTCTACACTCAAAATTTTCAAAAACAGATGATCTGGGTCTTCTTGTAACGAAATTCTAAACAAAACCCATGTCTTACAAAAAATATTGAAAATTTTGTCCGTTTGAAGAAGAAAACCAGCACGCTAAAATTAGAAAGTTGTGCAAAACTTGTTTGAATATAGTTGAGTTTACTGTCAAAATTCAAGTTTCTCAGCATGCAGTACTCTCCCATGGGATTTAGAACCAAGTCGGTATTGTATCTCGCAGCCGCAGGCCCGATGATGTTGAGAAGTGCTTTTCAAATGATACCACGGACAAAAAACTTCATCATCTCAGTTGAAGAGCGTGAAAAGATGTGATATGAGCAAAAAGGGGAAGGTATCGGAAAAGGGTTGTGCAATACTCTTTCGTTGGAAATCAAGAGTGTCAAAAGCATAAAGTTGCAGAGCCGCCAAGTTATCAATTAGTGGGTCATCTTTTGGGGCAGCGATGTTTTTCAAGAATAGAATTCATAAAGCAACTGAAGAAGTGAAAGATTCTCTAAGTTTGATCACAGAAGGTGAGGAGATCTTGGAGAATCAGAATATTGCCTTAGATAGTATCAATGCACCTGACCAGGACACAGTTTCTTGCTTTTTAGTGGATGTGATTGAGTTTTGATATGGCTTTCATCTAGAAGCTTTCTTTCCGCTTTCTTTCTATTCTTGGAGCCATTCTTATCCATTCTTTGAGAAGAGAAAGAAGATAGATTGTAATAGTTGGCATTTCCTGCTTTTCTTGCTTTCTTAGGTGTTAGATGTTATCTTCTTTCTAGATTTAGAAATAAAGCTTGCTTGCTGAGCAAGCCCTAGATTGTGAAAGCAAGGAGATTTTAGGGTTCCCTACTCCTCTGCTTGCCTATAAATAAGAGCCTTTGCTCATTAGTTTTCTTTAACCATGCTAGTGATAACAAGACGCTGAGCCTAAGTGCCTTCTATTGTTATTCAGTGTTGTTCAATTGTGTTTATGATAGCGAATTGTTGAGTCTCTTTTAGCCAACAAGTAGTTGTTGTAATTGCTGTCCCTTTTGTGTAAGAACAAGTTCGCAAGCCTCTTTAGCTACAAGTTCTTGTTTCGTGCATGTGTTTAGTGTAATCTTTTGTTCCAGAAGTTTGAGAAATAAAATCATGAGCCTCCTTTGCCTTGGTATAACGTCTCAAATTTCCGTTTATTGTGTTGTGCTTTTGTGATGTTAATTTCAGCTTACATTGAAGTGTGTAGATGTATGTTGAGAAAGAGTTCTCTTAAGCCTTTGTCAGAGAATCAACCTTGTTCATTTCTAATTGTCTTGCTCTGCGTATTACTTGAGATATTAGAAACGTCTTTAGCTTAAGTTAGTCGTAGTTGGAATTCTTAAATCAGAAAATCTCAGCTGCGGCGTTTGTGTTTTATAAACGTTGTGCTCTAGCTGAAACAAAAAGATAGGAGAATTAGTTTTAATTTACTTTCTTTCGTACCATCAGCAAGAGGGAGCTTCCCCTCCTAATTTGAAGAGCAGTTTATCTATGCATAGCTATCCGTTTCAAATCCGCATTCCAGAGGTGCAAATTTAAACGCCAACACATAGGACGACTTATTCGTCATGGTTGAGGGGAGTATATCCCTTAGATTCACTATCAAAAACTATTACAATGACAGGTGCACTTCCATTCCTTCTCGCCTAACCAAAGGGGTGCTAACACTGCATTCAGTTGGCATGTCTCTGGAGAGAGATGGTTGGTCAGACTTGGCTGGGGCTATATGAGCTATGGCCTTGGCTGCATCCTGCATCTTCTTCTTTTCTAGTTTAATGTTGGATATGGCATTATTGAGAGTCTCAGAATCACCAAGCCATATCTCTTCATTATGGTTGTTTCCCTCTATGGTCTTTATTGGCCTTTAGGTAATGCTCATTGCCAATCACAAATTTTCTAGCAGTCATCTTGAGTCTCACCATCTGGCACAAGAATTTCCAAACATTAGCTACTGTTAATGTTGGCATATAAGCTTGCATAATGAGCTCATAGGCCCAAGTGTTGAACTTGGTAGTTTTCACCTAAGTTCTAACTCATTAAGTGAATAATTCAATGTTTCCAAAAACAAGAAATAAATTTTTTCTTTTTCAATAACATAATTTGCATGCTGCATAAAGAACTTCTTATAACATTTGCATAATTGAAATATCATAACAAAACTTCAAGTAAATGAAACTTGTCTTTTCAAATATAGTTTATTAATAGAATTCATGATCATATATACAATTTCATAATTAACAAGAGAACAAGGTCAAGGTATCCTTATTTGGATTACTTCTTGTATTTCACAAGTCTTGGCGTGTTGTCTGCTAGAGGGAGAGCATCACCCAAGCGCTTTACCTCCAACCACAGACCGGCGGTCCCTCGCACACTTTCCAACTGGAAGTGGCCCTACCCTTCGACGAAGAGTTTAGTATAGGAATATCTAGTATTGCCATCTGAGTATCTAGTCTTGTGTCCTACATAACGTGTACGGTCATACAACTATAGACATTCTCTAACTAATCATGACTTTATTGGCAAGTTATGTAAACCTGGAGCACAGTGAACTGAGAAGTGCAAACAATGACTTTTACACTTACTTTGGCCAAAGTTTGATATATTTAATCAATCCACTTCCTAAGGAAGTAGTTTCATAAGTTCACCCAACTCTAACTCGACTTGAAAATACTATTGACTTGTGGTTAACTCTTCTTTTGGTTTGACACAAAGGTTAACTAACTTAAACAAAATCTCTCTCAATAGTGATGACTCATTAGTGTCAATTATTTGACCAAATAGGTTTGACTCATTTATCTTGAATACCTTGTTACATACTTGTAACATTTTGGGTCTGGCAACTGCCTCTTATTCAAGTATTTTACCTAGACACAAGGGAATAATCTATTCTCCTACTTTTAAGGTCTTTGAGTTTTTGAAAACATAAGTCCTCTTCTCAAGATTAAATTACCGTGCATAGGTAATAATAAAGACTCTTGGTATAATATATAAGATGATAACTTTTAAAAGATAATAAAGACATTCACTTTTAATATGTTTTTAGACCCTCTTACTGAAATGCAATACAAACTTGTTCTAAAACATTATATATAAGATGCTGTCTTATTGGGATAAATATCATATTCCCATACTTAGCTTTTCTTTGCTACTTTGGCTAATAAGCTGGTCATTTGGTTAAACACAACTTTATAGAGAGTCTTAACTTTTCACTGAAGCCTTCTCTCAAATATATATATTAATTCAGTATCACGTAAATCAAACATGATTTTAACAATATTTTTAATAGAAAGCTACTTTGAACTAACCAGCTTGTTACACTAGTTCTTATTAACTCTTTACATTCTTAATTGGCATTTTGCATAAATAAACTAAGCTTTTCATACATGCATTCATATACTTTCTCAAACAGCCACACTTTGCACATATCAATGGTGAAAGCAAACTCTGGATAATGAAAGTGCTTATATCAGATTTTAAAAGAGAAAGGAGAATCATTTTAATCATGCCTGGAATTAAATAGCCTGGTTTTGATTCTGGTATTCTTTGCTTCAAATCTGCACTTTAACTCAGCTTTGAACCTGCTGTCCTATCAACATCAGTGCGCAACACTATCCTTGCACCATTATTTTGATTCTATTACAACCAGTCTGAAACTATTGAACAATCAAATTCTGAAACAGTCAAACTAATCCCAATATATGGTGTATTGATATGCAGATTTCAAATGCTCTTCTCACTATGCTTAATTCTTCCTTCGAATCTCACGTATGCAGCTATCTCAAAGATTACAAAACTAATGGACAACCTGAAGAATGAGCAGCTGATCTCTATTTATGCTAAAAATGGTTTACTAAAGATAGAAAGCAGTTTAACTTGGAGGCTTGAATAGATCTCCAAATGCCATGATTTGCCTATGTTGCTAGGTGTGGGAAAAGACCAAACAAAATAGACTTGTATGCTGCGCATATAGTCGCCACCACTGGCATTTGACTAAGTCGATGCCACTCACAACCCACCACTGAAAATGCAGTTAAAAGGTGTATAAATTTCTGTTTGAAACAGTCCTCAAAAACTAGTTGAACTTCTCTTATTGCCATGGCTAGCTTGGCAATTAATATTTTGAGATATAATGCAGTTTAATGTTGCAGAAAAAAGTCTCCTTATATGGCACTATAGGTGGTCAAATACCATTGAAACCTGCTTTCTTACCAACTGCCCAAGTTGTGGGCTGCAAAATAATAGGAGCACATGAATAATATTCTCCATGTCGCCACCTTTATGTGGCTGTTTAAACAGCTTAGAAAGTGCAACGTTCAGCCACTATGTGGCAATGATGATAATTTGATAAATGCATATGGTGGCGCCTATACTTGGCTACCACTCTACTGTCAATTATATCTACCATATACCTTGTATACATGTGGCATATCAGCTACTCATCATGGCTTTCAAAATCATTCTTATATATATATATATTTCATTTATTTTGTCTGCATATACATATACGTATGAGTACACAGATATTATTATCTACGTATATTCATACCTATATACATACATATATATGCTTCATCTTATATATATTATTCAAATATACGTTTCATGTTATATAAGCTGCTTACAAAGAATATTTGCATTTAATTTAATTTAATTAAATGGTCAAGGAGGATCAAAGACGACAAAAGCATAATTTTCCCTAATGACTCAACCCTATCAACTCAGGTTCAAGAATTACCATTACAAAACTCTAACTGACTTGACAAGGTTCCACTAACCTATGTAAGTGAGTGTGTGCATCTACTTAGATAACAATACCAAACATTCCGAACACCAATCTCTTCTCCTGGGTGATACTCTCCCTCCCCCACTGGAGGGTTCGAACTTTTTTGCATCCAACTTAGAGCAACATGTTAGTAGTTAGCTGATAACATATATATCATATTCACAATATAACTTAAGCATCATTAAAGCATTTATATATAATTTCATCACATTGCAATACATTTCATTCAACCATCAAATATCATCATGACATAATCATATTTTTAAACCATATTTGCACATATAAAGGTTAAAGTATTTGGTAAATTAACAACAGAGTGTAACAATGATCATGATACCTCCCTTTGGCACAATTGTGTGATGTCATCCATTAGTGCTACCTCTTATATGCTGCCTCCTCCATGCTTCACATGCCCTGCTAGTCCATTTTGCAATAGAGGTGGCAATCATGACTTTTCAACTTTGATTCCAGTTTTCTTTGCACAAGCAGGTTTTGAACGAGTTTCATTTTCCACCACACATCTGTGTGTGGAAGAAGTTTAGTCCATACCGATGCTCTCAACATGCTTTTCAACTAATAGCGTCTTTATGCACAGAGGCAATTACTTTAGTAATTTGTGCTGAAACACTCCTTCAAGTTTGACATTTTGAATCACATGATTTATTTTTAAACTTTTTCTATTTCACTGCCATACCTTGCCGTTATTTGTGTTCTGGAATTCAATTGTTAATTTACCATATTTTTTCAGTCACAAAATATGCAATATGAAGAAAACTTTATTTCTCCATCAACAGAATGCTCCTGAATTACACACTGTTTTCATGTTTAGATCATTGATGCTTAAGAAATTGGTAAGGAAATGATTCTTTGGTTCTTACAGGTTATTTTTTTGTAAGATCAAGGTTAGTTCTTGATGGCTATGCAATATAAAAGAGTGCATATTGGAAATGTTCTCTTTGTTTTGTATTGTATAAACACTTTACTTCTCCATAATATCTGAGTGTATGATGTGAAAGATGCCATCTTGTTGCTAATGTTTCTGGTGATTGCCAATTTTTTTTAATCATGTTGGAAGATGTGGGTAGAACTTAGAAGTATTCCTGTAGGACATGCAGTAATTTTGTTCTTTGTGTTTTCAGCACTTATCAAATGGGAAGGCTATATTCATTCCTTTGGACTAGAATGGACATATGTAGGGAGGAAGTGGTTGCCCATTTTAGAGTAAATTCTTCCATTTTTGTGCCACTTGTGGATGAATCAAATCTGGATGATGGTGCTGAAGGAATGTTTTTGTCACTGGACCAAGTTTACTGGAGAGATCAAACTGGCAGTCTTGATCTTTTGAAAAAGAGAGCATCAGTTTCTGATAAAATTCCTTTCACTGAGAAGATGTGCTTAAGAGCATTGTGTCAGATCTATCCAAACCTTCAATATTTTTTTGTGAATAGATTGTTTGTGCAAGAAAGCCCTGATTTTGATGGCTATGTCAGGATACTGAAGAATCTTTCAAGAGTTGTTCAGCCTTCGGAAGCATATAAGGAGGTGATCATACTATACTTGTGATCATATATTGGCTGCAAGTGCTAAGGGATATGCATACACATACTTATATATTTTGTAATTGAGGTTGGATTATACAAGACTAGTCTGAATTACTTAAGATTTGATTTTTTTCCACAGGTCATTCAAGTTTTATATAGGTGGGCTGAAGATGTTGAATCTGAGAGGGTGGATTCCAAGGAGATTTCCCGCTGGAAAGATTGCCTGTATGATTTGGACTGTTCAGTTCTTCCGACCATCCAGGACAAATGGGTTTCTCTACATCAACACGCTGGCCTTGTTTGCTGGTGTGATGATGTTGAACTTGGGAAACAATTTAGGAGTTGTCGTGGCATCTACTTTTTATGTCTACATGCAGAGGGAAAGTTCAGTAAGATTAGGGGAAAGGACAGTATCCCAAGTAAAGTCATAACTCTTATGCGTACTATGGGAATCCCTTCGCTTTCTGAGGTTTGTTTTAAGTCCTTGCTCTATGCAGTGTTTTTCTTTATATTTATCAACTTCACTGCAAGCCACACATAATTTAGAAGAGCTTTTCTGAATGGTTGCAATCTCAATTTTCACTCATATTGTCTAAACAAGCTGCTTTATTTCTATAACAGTTGGTGGTGCGAGAAGCAATATATTATGGTCATCAAGACAGTAAGCAAATTATATCTCTCATTAACTGGATCCTTCCCTATGCACAAAGGTATCTGCACAGAATGCATCCTGAAGAATACTGGGCTGTAAAAGACAATATATTCAGTAACAAATCCAATCGATTGCTCCTTTTGTTGGTTGAAAAAGTTTTCTACAGGCATACTTTGCATGGCTGCGATAGTGTCTCCAACAAAAGATATGAGTGTAGCTGTCTCTTAGAGGTGAGTTTGATTGTCATATCACTTTTTTTTACAACTTATTTCCATATCCGAAGATGAGATGCATGGTTTCATTGCACAAGGATACAAATTTTGTTGGTTGTCTTACCATATGGGATAAGCGTAATACAATTAGGATGATGTACCTAGCTTTTGAAGCAAACCTGTGATCATGGAAGCAAATCAGACTATGCAAGAACAATTTTTATATTTTTATTTGGGTCTAAACGTACTTCTTACTATGATGAGTAATTTTATTGGTTGCAAAACTTCTGCTCATAAGTTTCCTCACCTTTGGTTCACTTAAGAAAGTAGATACTTTTTTGAAATGCTCGGTTCTTGGAACATTTCTTAACAATCCATGACAATCGGGGAAACATCTTCTAACAATGGAATGATGATCTCGAGGCTGAGTGAGATTTAGTTCACATTTGGTAATCTGATCTTTTCTAACTTCTTCTTGTGGCCTTTGTACAACTTCCATTAAAGGCAAAATATTCCCGCTCCTTTCTAAAATTCCAATATTCTTCTTAGCTCTCTTACCATCAAGTGATAAGTTACCTTTTGAGTACAATTGTGCCAATTGTGTATGAACTGGAATTTCTGTGCTTTTTCAGAAATCTAGAATCTGATATTATGTCCAATCTCTGTCCTTGAATGGTTTAGGACTTCTTCCATGGAAGTAGTACATTCTTTCTCTTTATCTGGGTCAATGTGCAGGTATTCCAGACCAGACACATTTACTAAAATATTTTGATGCAATTCTAGCCCCTTGTTGGGATTAATTTTGATAAAGTTGTGCTTCACCCATGTCTATAGTTATATCAAATTATTTTGTTTAAGCTAAAACCCAACCTCATCTGGAGTCGGATTGCCTCAGTAAGGATTGAAAAAAAAAAGGTTAGGATGTCTCACATTGCTCTCAATATACTATTTTATTTTATGTATTACAACTCCATAGAAGGTGTTTGCAGGTGCCAGCTTGATCTTTCCAAATATGGATAATGTCATATTATATTGAACATTTACTATCTTAAAACATTTGCACCCAAAATCTTCATAGCTCAACAGTTTCACATTTCTTAGTTATAATGGATCCTTTGGTTTAAACAATCTTACAAATCACTGTCTGAATTTTTACCTTTTTAAGTGGCTTTCACTGTCATTGTAGGGAAAAACTTTGTATGTGTCTCGAGAGGCTGAATATTCTGCAATATATTTGGAATTATCACGCCTTTTCTTCAAGGGATGTGTGAATCTTCAGTTGGCAAATTTCCTTCACCTGATTACTATAATGGCAAAGTCTGGGTCTACTGAGGAACAAACAGAATCTTCTATTATGGATGCACAGGAAATCCCTAAACTTCCTCAGGAAGAAGCAATATGGTTCTGTGAACATAGAGATCAAAGTGACGAAAATGTGTTACTAACAAGTCCAAATATTCCTGAAAATAACTTGACCTCTAAGAAGCCACAAATTTTTTTTATTGATGCCTGTTGGCCCCCAACTACATGGTTTGGTGCACCAAGATCTCAAGATGAGGTACCGCCAAATATTTCTCATTCAGGAATAAATCAAGATGTTGGAATGTCTGATCAGATCATAGATATTTCTAAATCCAAGAGTGCATATGAAAGTGATCAGATCATAGAAGCTTCTAAAGCTTCCACTGTTAGTGCTAGTCCACATGATTTAAAGAGTAGATCTGATACAGACATAACCAAGATAAAATGTGAAGGTGAGAGTGCTATTGCTGGTAAAGATGATCTCTTTCTAGAACCATCTTTGGCAGGACTGGGTAATGCTGATGTTGGCTTCCCTTCACAAAAGATGTCTTCTTCTGAGGAAACAGATGTTAGGACATCATGGATATTTAGTAACAGGAATCAATTATTTTGGGGTGGATCTGATGATGATCAACGGCAGCTCACTGGTAGATTAGGAGAATATATTGTTTACAAGTACTTAACTGAGAAATATGGTCTGATGTCCGTAAACTGGGTAAATGAGAAGGAGGAAACTGGTTCACCTTTCGACATGATTCTTAGTAAAGCAGATGGCAAGAAAGAGTTCATAGAAGTAAAAGCAACTAGGTCTGAAAATAAAGATTGGTTTGAGATAACAAACCGAGAGTTGGAGTTTGCAAGCAAAAATAGTGAATGTTTCACAATAATTCGGGTGTTTTTGACTCGGTCTCAATCTGTAAAGTTTGTTATTCTTGCAAATCCAATAAAGCTCTGCCAACAGAAATTTATTAAACTTGTTATTTTGACACCCACAAATCATCAATGTGTGTTTCCTGAGATCAGTTTCATGCCTCAGGGATGGGATGAGCTTGAGGCTTCTCAGTTTCAGTACCATTGAATTCTACCATTACACATCTTATGCAATACAAATGGTCATCTTGGTAATACATCTTGGATACGGATCTGAAAATTCTTTAATGGCAAGAAGCAGGCACTCAATTTTTGGATCCTTGGGCTTATGGAAGGCATGACTCTTACCTCTAGAGAAAGGACAAACAGAGGGTATGCTGATCTTTGGATAGGTTTTTAAATTTTTTACAACAGCTGGAAGGAGGTGCTAGCATTATGGGACTGAAGTGCTTTTATTGTTGGCCGTGCATCTCTTCATTCATAAAGTATGCCAAGACTTCTAACAACTGCTAAGTGCTGCAAGGAGGCATTTTCTGTAAATAGAACAAGTGTGACTTTGTACGCTTATATTTGTCTGCAAATTTTAGTTTATAAAATATAATTCATTCTTTATAGACATGGCTAATGGATGCCAGATTACGTTGTAGCAGTCTTAATATATTGCAAATATCATGTATCTAGATAACATTGTGTAAAGGCTTTTGATTTCAGTGTTCCAGGTCTTATTGAGATCTTGCGTTAAGGGAATTATAAGATAAAAGATATGGTTTATGGATTGCATTCATTGTTCCTTAAAGACAAGATATTATGGGGGCTTTTATCAAATTTGAAGATAGTCAACAATTTAATTAAGGTTTTAGTAATATGGTTAATTATTATTATTACTATTCTTATTCTTACTTTTCTTCTTTTATTGTTATTATTATTTTAAAATAATAATAATAACAATAATAACGGCAGGAATAACAATAACAACATTATTATTATTGTGTAGAAGGTTTATGAATTAAATAAGAGTTATGATTATTCATCTCCCATCTTTATTGATATTGTTATCATGTTGCATGATAGCTTCTCTCAAGTGTCTATTCAGATCTGTCTAGTCGATACTAATGCTTCATTAATGCAAACCTCATGTTTTGTTGCTACTGAACAATTACCTAAGACTGAATTTTTTATTATCATGTTTATCATTTCTGTTAGGCTCCTTGATTTTCATTTCGATGAATCTACATTTTTCCCTAATATATGGTCATCACATGAACACTCTTATCATACAATTTATTACTCTTTTTGTACGACACTTATCTTTTGCTGAGGTTAACTTGTTTTTGAGAACATGTGTGGGAAAGTGATCTTAATGCGCTTTCTTCTCAAGATTTTTGTTATTTTCCCATTCCTTTCTGTTCTTAACCATCCGCATTTCTTTCCAACTTCGCTTATTGAAACACCTTGTCAGTATTTTCTTTTCTATATTCATTCTTCTTTATTATCCTTGCATGGTGCTATTTCTCTAGTCAATATGTTATTCATTTGGTTCCTCAAAGCTTTAGTGTCCAATATCTTCAACACAAATTTTCAGTGTTAAGATGACAGGGTGAGTTCATTTTAAGAATAGATTCATCTTTCTTCAATGTTCTAGGTGTGACAATGCTCTTTTATTAGGTGATTGAGCAGAGGTTAGTGTTAGATCCTTAAGATGCGAAATACTTTCCTATCAGTTGCAGGCGTGTTGTACTTAATTTTGGGTTTAAATTTGCCAGCCAAATGGTCTTGGTGGAGATTGCACAAGTGTTTTGAGCTGTTTGTAAAAGTCCTTTGTTTTGTAAAATTCATCGAGACAAATTTTGAGTATTTTGAAGCAAAATTTTTAATTGTCAAATGGTCCTGACTGTAAGTGATTTAGAAATTAAGTTGGCTGTTTTGATGAGTAAAGAAAATGTCGGTCAAATCATAAAATTCAGTGATAGTATGGAATGGGGAAATGGAGTTTGCTTGCATTTTTACACTATGTGCAAATGCGTGAGTAAAACCCAGTACCCTGTCAAAAAGTTCATATGGCGGGAAACCAAACTTTAAAGGCACTTTTGCACTAGGTGGAAATGTGCAGCCAATTGTTGCAAACTTGATCATCCAAATTATACCAACATTTTTAGCCCCTTGTCACTTTTTTTTTTTTCATTTGTGCCAGTGTTATTAGTGAACCCATTGGCCCACAAAAATGGTATTTCATTCAACGTTAACACGTTTTTTGTTTTGGTGCCCATGTCACTTTAAACCCCAAAATTTTGTTAGCAATGTTTAGATCCACCTAAGCACCACTTCCTTTGGTATCAAAATACCCTTAAAGCTTCATATTTTAATGCAAGCAGATTTTTCCTTTAACTTGGCACATTTACTATTTATTCCAAAATGCTTCATATCCATGCATGCTCATGGTGCTTTAAGTTAATAAACTCTCATAACTTGGGTACCTTTTACTGTTGGTGTGAAGGTGCCCTATTGAGCCTGCGAGCCTGATTATCCCTAAATCCTACTTAAACCCCTAAGTTCATTATTATAAAGCCATCAAGCCCGTTATTCATTTGCTGAAGTTCCACTTCTTGCATAAGTGGTTTCCGATATCTTTGTATCCTCACTGTTCCCTAGGCCTCATCTCTTGCAAGTCCTCAATTGAATTGGAGGACATTGCTTATGGTCCAAATTTTTTTCGCTGCTCAACAATATCAAAATTTGGAGTTCATTTGCTGAGCATAGTTGTGCTTGTTGTCTATGTGAACTGCATAAGACAATTTATGTTGAAGACAAATAAGTATTCCTATATCCTAGATGTGATACTCTAAGGAGGTGTTGAATAAATGTATCCCAGACATGTAAGGCTCATATAAAAGCCCTGAGAGCATGAAAATGCATGCACATAGTCACGAATATACAACAAAGTGACCAGTAGAAAGTATTAATTAGTGTCCAAGTTTAATAGCAGTTTGTTTTATGAAGTGCCAGTGTGATTCGCTAAATTATGGCGGTTGTCTTATTGGCTGTGCTGGGTAGTAACACTGCCTTTTTTGCCCATGCCATCAAAGGCATTCTCACCCTAATCAGACACCCATTCCAATGTAATGTCTAGAGTAATAAGGAGATTTCATAGTGCCTTTTTAGAGCAAACATAACGTCCAATGGTAATTGAGAGTGCCCTTGCACCTTGAAAGTCTAATATGCGTGTATGATGGGGTTTGTATGTTCCTTTGCACCTTGAAAGTCCAATATGTGTATGGCAAGGTTTGGGCATTCCTACGCACCCCCAAAACTCAAAAAAACATTATGTTCACATAGAATCGAGATATTCATGCATATTAGTATTTTGTACAAAAGCATGCTTCAAAAGTTGAACAAGCTTAAGGTGGGGTTTGAACTTGTGATTGCATGTATCAAGCCCAAGTAACATATTGGCTTACTCAAGCATCTAAGGTTTCACTAAGGTGTATTTTACAAGCCACACACATCTTCATGAAAGACCATAATTCAAGTGGTTGGATATGCTATAAGAGTTGTAGGTATTGTATCTTGTAGTGCTTATCTAGTAGAGGTTTGGGATTCCACTTTTGGAATGCCTTTATACAATGGAACCATTGGCAAATGTTGTAGATTTAGTTTGACATAGAAACTAAAATACCATTACTTTTTGATAGTTGGCCAACTTCTCGTGTGATCAATGCTAGTGAAAATGGTTTAGTGTTAAGTGCTTATGGATTTAATAATGCATATTTTTGCATCATGTGAAAATGATGATAAACTTCTTTCGGATGTACTCACATGAGTGCTAGTTACAAATATAAATGTGTATTAAACATGAGCTTTACTCCCTTCTATAGATGCTATGGATTTTTATCATCAAAATTTACCTCTTGCTAGAATTATTTCTACGTATGGATAGTCAACTATGGTCCAAGTATGAGAGAACTGAAATTATTCAAGGGTGCGCTTCATCCCCTTCAAGCATATCTTTGAAATTCAACCCAGTGTGCAATATGTAATAACCCCAAACCAATTTTTTTGATATTTCAATATAGAAAAAGAAAATAGAAGTCTGCACTATTTGATCACCAAGTTCCTAGTGTGGGAAAAGTGAGAGCATATGGTGTTTTGAACAACATAATCTATTTAGATAAATGCACTATTGAAATATAAAGATAACAAGACAACCAAAACAAGCAGGAAGTAGAGTCGATCCAAATGAACACCTCTTCAACGAAGAAAACATGTGTAGAAAACGTAGATCCATTGGCAAAATACAACAAAATTCAGTCAAGCCAAAAAGTTTGATTACATGCGGTTTCAATCAATGCAAAACGAGATTGAAATGTAGAGGGGTCAGATAGTGGTGAACCAACAAAGACCTTCAATGATAAATGCATTAATTGGCAGTATACCATCTAGTTTCATAATATCTTGAACATGAAATGCACAACTCTCTAGTGGTACGAGCATCCAAAGTTACAATAATATGAACATGGAATGCACTAAGTACAACTAAGAATGATATTTAAAAGAGAAACTAGTTGCACACAGTAATAATGTTATTCAAAATAATGAACACACTACCACAAAATTGTAGGTTGATGTTATACCATTCATGTGGACTCAATAAATTGAAGTGCATTGCCAAAAAGGACGGAAGTATGATGAAAAATGATAATTGTAGACCTCCAAACTCATTGAACTTGACTTAGGACTGTTATATTAGACTTTAGATATGAAAAATACATTCCATCCACCATACTTAATACCCCAAGCCATTGTATAACCACCATTTAACTATAGGATAACAACACTATTGTATGATCCAACATATGGAGAAAAATCCCGCCAAAATGACATTGGTTATTGCTGTAGAAAATAGTATAATGTGAAATAAGTACTACCTTCACAAAACTCCAAAACATCACTCCTAATTTCATGCTAGAATTGGGACATCAAACACTAATAGATCTTGCATACCAAAATCTCTAAAGACACATTAAAAATCTCCTTTATAAATAACAAATTGGTAAAAAACTCATTCAACACAATGGCAATTTTTGGATGATATCACTTAGTCAACTAGGATGGTTTTCGTCCCTGAAACTGGATTCACTAAAAGTTTTAGTCCTTAGACAAATAGAATAATATAAAGGGTCCTTATGACCACCTTTTAACATCTTGAACCTAACAAAACTTTATTTGCACACTTAAAACTGCTTTTAAAATAATTAGCCATTAATAATTTAATTATTTTCACACAACCATCAAAGCTATGAAAAATATTAAAATAGCCCAAGATATGAATTCTAACCACACCACCAATACCTTAAATGCATAGGATATCGATCTATATGAAAGTTGACACTCTTCCAAGATGATGAACTTCTCCAAAAGTGTGGAGTGCTTCAATAATGTTGGATTCATACATGAAAGTATTGTTATATATGTATGTCTTGACTCCAAGAACTTCTTATTAGAATTTCATTCTAAAAAAGTTGGCACTTGGTAGGTCTCAAAAATGTAGATTGCAAACACTAAGAGGATGCCAAGCTCTATGGTCAAGCTTACAATATTTTCGGCTAATGAACAAAGTCAACTGATGTAGTTGAGAACTTCCTACACTTTAGGCTCTGTTAGACCGAGGTGCGTGAACCTAAATAATGGAGCAGATTTAAAGGTTGTGCATAATCTCTAACTTAGGCAATCTGTTCACAATGGCATGTAAAGGTGAAATAGATGCAAAGCTAATAACTAATTCTAGTGCAAATGTTTGAAAGTTGAATGTGTAAATAAGGTTTTATGAAGTGTTGTATTATAATGAATATGACATGCTACTTTGGGCAACGAAGTCAAAAAGTGTATGATAGATGTGTCCTCCCTCCTGATTTAACTCAAATTGTTTGGTGCTTTCAGATGTTCATATTTTGTATAAACGTGCAAGGTTGTCAGTTATTAGGGTCTTCTTACAAATCCCAATGATATCTTCCTAGGTTACTATGATTGTGATATTTGAAAGGATTTTAATTCCTCGTAAAAACCAATCAAGATGGATCACACAGAGGCAGCAAATGTGTCTTGACAAATTAGAAGTATCCTTAATACATTAATTTGAATAACAAGGGAAAACCACTTTGAAGAAGCAAAGATAACACATACGAATTAATATCTACAAAACAGTTGATATATTCTATTCTATTGACCTAATATCTAATTCCTACTAATGATTTTTTATTCTCTAATGCCTTTTCTTTTGATTTTATCTTTCATATATACTTTGCATTTCCGATGGTTATGACCCTATACCCTCTGGATGGTTTCTGTATTTTCTTTTAACCTCCTTGATAAAAAATGTTTTATCTCCAATTATAGGCACTTTTACACAATTAAAATATTCTTTAGATAAAATAATTACCTATTTTATAACCCCCTTGATGAAAATGTGAAGTTCATATTTCCTTAAAGTAAATATTACGTTTCACTATAACCACACTTTTATCAATCTTTATTTGCATTTCTGCCAGGGGAGCGCGAAGGGACCCATATTCTTCTTCCTCCGATGTGTACTTTTCTCCCAATACATTGCGATATCTCCAATGATGTTTATGCAAACTTTTATCGTAGGGACTTATAATAATGCTTGCCGAGATTTATCTCCTGGATGTTCTTTCATGCACATCGTTTTATAGGGGACTGTAATCCTACAATGGCAGCAGCCCCTATAGGAGGCCAACGAATGTAAATTCGTATTCTGCCAGCTGTTAACAGGAGAAATAAATAGTGGATTAACAACCTGGTGTACATTCAAAATAGTTGCATTTATTTTGACAGGCATTGTTAGCGGTCAAGATAGAAGTGGAGGCATTTCTAACGCTCAAGATGGTAGTGGAGAATGTAACGCATCACAGCTGTTTTGATTGAAGTGGTCACTCTTGCACTCACCATTTATGTAACGCCAACGACTTCTTGGTGCCGATGAAAGGCTTAAGATCTGCATTAAAGATCTACGCGTGGAAGGAAACTTTAATTCACCCACTTCAGGCTGCGAAGGTGTCTTCTTCGTCGCATCTGTTATAGATTTTGGCTCAAAACATCCTGAGGTGAAGGTTGCATCACAGTTTGATTCTTCCATTTCTATGGAAAGTTGTATATGCTTAATAATATTAGTTGGGTTTTTATTTTTTTCAATGTTTTTTATGAGCAGAATGTGTTTATGAACAGAATGAGCACAATGTAGATCTTGTGACAATTTTGCCATCGATTGCGTAAGTCCAAACACTAACTACTTCACACAGTGATATATTAATGAGAATGGCAGCTTCATGGCTGACGGCGCTGGCTATCCAGCCCCAGGAATGCACCCAGCATGATGGATGCATTTTATGGATACTGCCTCTCTTGTTTTTATCGCTATCCGTATTTTTCTGCCTCCCGTACTTAGTGGTAACTGTTGTACGTCCATTTTATTAGTCACAATCTACGCATTGCGCATACTTTCCCGTCGGTTATGTTTTTTTTAAAAAAAATTATCTTCTTTAAATTTCATTTTTAACATTTAGTTTGATTGATTGATAATTGAAGATTTAGCTAATGGTAATTTTTTTTTATAATAGGTATTGTTTTTAATAATTGTTTTTTTAATAATGTTTTAGATTTTATTTTGTATATAAAAAATAAATAAAAATTAATATAGATTGTAGAAATATCTTGATCATTTATTTATTATATATAATTTACATAAATTTTAATCTTTTAAATTATTTTATTTTATCTAAAGAGTTTTTATTTATTTAAAAGTTATTTTATATTTTTTAAAGAATTATTTTTATTTATTTTATTTTATTTACTTCTTTTTGTTTTAGTTCTTAGGCAAATGTTAAAATTAAGATATTCATTTTTAGGAAAAAAATATGTAAAAGAGGTTTGATATTTTTCATTGTCTCTTACATAATTTTTAAAAATGTGTGAAAGTTATTTATTTCTTTTTTAGAAAGAATAAAATAAAATCACTATATTATAATTTTCATACCATTCAAAATAATAATGTAGGAATATTTAATTGAATTTATCCTTTTACTTTATAAATCTAATTATAATAGTTTTATATTACTATTAATGTTTAATATATTACTATTATAAATAAAAATACAATTTATTATATGATAAAATTTAACCTTTTAAATTATTTTATTTTATTTAAAAATTTATTTTTATTTATTTAACCTACCTATTTTGAATGGTAGAGATAATACCTAATGTGAGACATTCCCATCATGCAAAGTCTAATAACCTAAGTATATTTTGAATGGTAGAGATAATACCTAATGTGAGACATTCCCATCATGCAAAGTCTAATAACCTAAGTATAATGTTCAACGTGCTATTTCATATTATTAGAGTATTATTTCTGTTAGAAGATTAATCTTTACTTGGTAAAGGTTATTCTTTAATTGTAATTATTTATTAACTTGTAGGAATATTTCAAAGGAATCTCTACAAGTCTTTTGTCTTTTTTGTCATCTCACACATGTGTGAGGATGACTTATTTTTAATTCTTTTATTAAGGAATATTTGTAACCACCTCCTTAAGAGGCGACACTTTGCACACACATAGATGAATGGTGGCATTCATTGAGTTGGGAGTTACATTCTAACTCTTCCTTCTCACCTCTACTTATTGAGGTGCCTCTCCTCTCATTCTTCAAGATTCAATCAAGCAAGCTAAGGCTGAAACTCTCTCTCTCTCTCTCTCTTTGTATTATTCTTTAGGCATTTTGCCTCCATTCATAATATTGGGGTTTTTTTCTTGTTTTTTCCCCTTAACAAATTCTTGTGTCTCTCTTGCTTTGGTGGTGCTTGATTTGGCTACTTCAATCTATTTGGTAATCTCTTTCCTTCAAACAATTGCTCATTCATTAGTATTTTCCATTGCTCTTTTCTATTTCCTTTCATGGTATCAGAGCTTGGTATTACTAATATTTTGTGAGCTACATTGTTGAAGGTTGACCAGATTTTTCAGCACACCATTGGAGGCACTCAAAGAGAAAAAGAGAAGAGCCAAAAGTCTAATCTTGTTTTTTTTGTTTGATATATTTTTCTAACCCTTGTGCAGGATTTATTATCTAAATATTTCTAAGTTTTTCAAATTTCAAATTTGTCCAATATATTTTGCTTGCATGCTTTATTTATTTATTTTTGCATAAAAATTTAAAAATCCATTTTTTTTGCATGTTCAAATTTTTGTAAAAAATCAAATTTTTTTAGGGGCTCTAACTCTAGTTCAGAAATTATTTTTAGGAAACAAAAGCTAATCTGCTTTTTTTTTTGCAAATCTGTATATTAGATTGTAAAAAAAATCCATTATAATTTGCATGCATGTTGATTTTTTTTGCAATTTTTTAGAAACCCTCAAATAAAGGATTATAGTTCAGTTTTTTTAACAAAAAATCTTTTATTTTTGTATGTTATAATGTGCATGTTCAAATTTCTGTAAAAACAATCAATTTTTGTAAATAATTTTTTTTTAGGGATCTAACCCTAGTTCCAATTTTTTCTTTTTAAAAAAAAAGGCTAATATGCTTTTTGCAAATCTCCAAAAAAAATAAAATCTCTATATTTTGCATCTTTGCATGTTTGAATTTCTGTAAAAAAAAATCATTTTTTTTTAATCTCTAACCCTAGTTTAGAGATCTTTTCAAATAAATCAAATAAATCCTTCTTTTTCAAACTTGACACCTTCTTACAAAAGTTTTTAAAAAAAATAATAAATAAATATCTAAAACCCAAATTTTTATGCATACAATAAATAATAAATTCAAATAAAAAACTGTTAAAATATCCCCTCTGCTTCGCCTTTCAAAACCCTAGCTGCTTCTCCTCACACTTCACCTCTTACTTGCCTCTTTTCTATTTCCTTTCAAAAAAAGCAGAGGGAAAAGAGGTAAAATCTCTTTTGTTTAAAAAAAAATGTTTCATTTTAAATGAAAAATCTTTCCCTATCTTTCATTTTATATTTATTAGTTTATAACTTTAAAACTTTAATGTAGTTTTATTTATTAGTTTTAAATTAATATTATATAACTTTAGTAATTTTTCATAATTTATATTCTTAATTTAATTTTATATTTAAATCAATTAAATATTTTTTTAAAATCCAATTGATATTGATATTATTTAATTATATATTTTTTTAGATTGATTATTTTACAAATATAAGATATTTATTTTTTCTCGAACTAAAAATAGATTGTTTTTAATCAAAAGTGGTATTTTTATGTAAGCAAATATTTACAATACTTATTATTTTTCTCATAAAGTTGTGATTTTTTTTATTTTTGGCAATCATGTCAACTTTAATTTCTGAAATTAAATTAAATTCTTCTAACTATAATTATTGGAAAACTCATATATGCTTTATTTTTCGTTTTAAACATCTTTTAGATGTAGCTACAGATCCTAAATCTAAACCAGCTTCATCTGCATCCAAAGATGAAATCGAAAAATGGAATCTCAAAAATGAAGAATCCCTTGGCCTCATAGGTATCTCCATGTCACCTAAACTTTATGTTCACATTGGGTCATGCACAACTGCCTATGAAGCATGGGACAAACTCAAAACCATTTATGATAGTACAAATGAATCAAGAAAAATTCAGATTCAAGATCAACTTGAAGATTTGAGGTATTCTGATTTTAAATCTATGGATGATTTTTTATTGAAATTTGATGCTTTAAATAGTCAATTGGATGGTTTAGGAGTTAAATTAGATAATCTTAGATTAATTCATCTTATTCTTAAAAAGTGTCTTCCTAGACAATTTCAGCAATTCATTACTAATATTCATGCTCAATTAGCTATTCCTTCTTTAGCTACTCAATTAACTTATGATATTTTTTGTGATTTATTAAGACAAGAAGAGGCTAAGTTAATTCAGTTTGGTACTCTTAAGTCTAGTGAACATGCTTTTTTGTCTAATCATAAGCAAAATTTTAAACCTCATTCTAAACAACAACATTATAATTTCAAACCTCATTATAATAATGGCAATGATCCTAGAGAGTTTAACTCTTCTAAGAGACCACATTGCACTTATTGTAATAAGGATGGTCATTGGAAAAATACTTGTTTTAAAAAGAAAAATGAGAAAAAGCCTATGAATCAAAATAATCAACAATTTCATAACAATGGTAATCAATCTAGACATGCTTTTACATGTAGTTTGAATGTTTCTAAACCTTTTTGAATGGGTTATTGATTTAGGTGCATCTCAACATGTTGCTTCACATAAAAAGTTTGTTATTTAAATAACTTCACAAGTACTTTATTATTGGACTTGATCAACCCAATAATAGTGTACTTGTTTTACTCAAATATCTTTGGAATATGAAAAGGGGATATTCATGTAGTCATGAATGCATGAATATTGTCTAAATGACTTATTTATACTTAATAATCCTTCTCTTCATAGTATGCATTTCCCATTATTCCATCACAATTTTTTTTTTGATATTATTTTTATATAACTTAAGGTGGCTTAATTTGTGGCTTGAGAAATTATCATTCTCTCTACCTAAGTCTTTATCTATTACAATATTTAAAACAAACCAAGTGTTTCATTCTCAACTACAATTATGTTGTTTTGATAAAGGGAATTTGATATTTTATTGTGTCTCATTAATTTGATATTGTGCCTTATTGGTAAATTTTTTATTTTGATGGATTTATTTCATCTATATATTTTTGAAAATTAATAGCTCATTGGAGTATTTGCCTTCTTAATGGATTTATTCCATCTATATATGTTTTGCAAATTATTCACTTTATCAAGTCTCAATGGAGCCTTTACATATATATTTTATGCGCTAGTCGCATTTGCAGTAATGTTGCATAGGGAGCCCTATCTATAATGAATCATGTATTTTATCAAGTCTCATTGGAGTTTTTTTTGGGGACCCATGGAAAATATTCCCATCCACTTTGATGGTATGCACTTACTTATTTATGTTGAACTTAGATCTATTTTCTTAATTGATGGGGATCAAGTTCTTGAAACTTTTATGTTTCATTATTTTTTTGAAGGCAATATGGTTTTTATACCATTATTAGGACTATTGATATTGATTTTTTTTTTTACTAAGGCACTATGTTTTTTAAAAAAACCATCTTTAGGACTAATTTTCAAAGTCCTTTATTATTAATCTTGACACAATTTCCCTTTACATTACAACAAATGATGTAGTGAGAGGAAACCTAGAACTATTATTGCTATGTCTAGACATATTGACATTTTATAATTTGGGCTATTGTTTCTTTCTATCTCATGGTTTCATTAGAAGTAAAAATTATCCAAATTTATATATTAAGCATAGTGAAAATGATATTGTGATAATGATTTAATTATCACTTCTAGTTCTAACATTTTGATTAGTGATATTAAGTCTCAACTCAATCAACAATTTCAAATGAGTGATTTGGGCCTATTAGATTATTTTGGGTATGCAAATCTGGAAAAAAACTAAAGTGTTGGATTGGTTTCTAGATTTTTGTCTAAACCACAACAAACTCATTTTAAATTTTCAAAAATAATTTTAAGATATGTTAAAGGAACTCTTAATCTTGGTCTCTTTTATGATGCAAATTGTGATTTTTCTTTAAAAGGTTATACTAAGGTGATCCCAATGATGGGAGATCCACTTGTGATTATTGTTTCTTCGTTGGATCAGGTGCAATCTCATGGAATAGTAAGAAACAACAATCTACTTCTCTTTGTTCTACAAAAACTGAATATAAAGGTTGTACAAATGCATCTAAAGAGGCACTATGGTTAAGAAGATTACTTGAAGACTTGAGTCTACCTCAAAAGGATCCCACTCCTTTATATTGTGATAATCAAAGTGCTATTTTTCATGCAAGGACCAAGCACATTTTCTTCAACATCACTTCATTAGAGAGCAAATTGAAGAGAAGAAAATTTCTCTTTTGTATTGTAAAGGTGAAGATCAATCAAAATCTAAAGATCTGTCTTGGATTACAACCCATTGAAGGGTTTGATGTAACCTCCCCAAGTAAAGCTTAAGGGGGGATGTTAGAAGATTAATCTTTACTTGGTAAAGGTTATTCTTTAATTGTAATTATTTATTAACTTGTAGGAATATTCCAAAGGAATCCCTACAAGTCTTTTGTCTTTTTTGTCATCTCACACATGTGTGAGGATGGCTTATTTTTAATTCCTTTATTAAGGAATATTTGTAACCAGCTCCTTAAGAGGTGACACTTTGCACACACATAGATGAATGGTGGCATTCATTGAGTTGGGAGTTACATTCTAACTCCTCCTTCTCACCTCTACTTATTGAGATGCCTCTCCTCTCATTCTTCAAGATTCGATCAAGCAAGCTAAGGCTGAAGCTCTCTCTCTCTCTCTTTGTATTATTCTTTAGGCATTTTACCTCCATTCATAATATTGGGGTTTTTTTCTTGTTTTTTCCCCTTAACAAATTCTTGTGTCGGTGGTGCTTGATTTGGCTACTTCAATCTATTTGGTAATTTCTTTCCTTCAAACAATTGCTCATTCATTAGTACTTTCCATTGCTCTTTTCTATTTCCTTTCAATTTCAACAAGAGGTTATTCAACATTAGAGTACTTAAACTAATTCGCATTATACTACTAGACTAAAATTATTATGTATAATTTCATAATTTTAAAAATATATTATGCAATAATTATAAATTAAAATTATACTAGATTATGGATTTAAATAACTATTTTTATTTATTTAAAAGGTAATATAAGAAAATATTAGAAATGAAAGATATATTTGTTCTCTAATGTAGGTATATGTGTAATGCTTTACATTATAAAGGTATATGTATAATATAATGAAGGTACTATCTATGCTTACTGTGAAATAAATATAATAGATATTTAAAATGATACATATACCTCTATAACCTATTTCTAGATAAATAAGATATCTTAGTTTTAACATTTACCTTAGAACTAATTAGATGCATGGGACATCCATGTATCATCCATGAATAATACATATAGTAATTATTATCTAAGAACTAATTTTAGATAAAATACATAATATATTTTTATATAATACAAATTAAATTAATATATAAATATAATGCAATATATAATTACTATATGTATTATTATGTATTGCATTATATTTATATATTAATTTAATTTGTATTATATAAAAATATATTATTTATTAATTATGATAATTTTATATTTGTATTTAATAATTTTAATATAAACTATAATATATATTTTTTATTAATTATTTAAATGATATTTTTATTTAATAATTTGTAATATAAAATATAATATATAATAAATATAATAATAATAATAATATTTTAAAAAATTAATTTACATTTTATAAAATATTAAAAAATAATTTGACATTATTTAAATATTAACATATAATAAATATATATATTTTTTTTTTTTGCTATAATATATGTTTTAAATTTCTTAAATTAATATTTCCCTCTCAAATTTTATTATATAATATTATATATAATACTATTATAATTTTTATACATATATAATTATATCAAATATATATAAAAATATAATAATAATAATATTTTAAAAATTTAATTTACATTATCTAAAATATTAAAAAATAATTTGACATTACATAAATATAACATATAGTAAATACATTTAATTTTTTAAAAATATAAATGCTATTTAAAAAAATATATAAATGCAATGATATTTTCCATCCTTTTTAACAATTATGTTTTAAATTTCTTAAAATAATATTTTCCCTCTCAAATTTTATTATATAATATTATATATAATACTATTATAATTTTTTTATATATATAGTTATATAAAATATATATTTCATAGTAATTATTAATTATTAATTATGATAATTTTATATTTATATATAATAATTTTTATTATTAAATAAAATATATAATAATATATTTTATATTAATTATATATTACATTATATTTTTATTTGCTAATTTTTAATATAAATATAATATTTAAAAAAATAAATTTGCATTATATAAAATATTAAAAATAAATTAACATTATATAAATATAATTAATTATTTCTAAAAATTATATCTTAGATTTAACAATCTAACTTAAACTAAAATAAATAAATAAAATAAAATAAATTAAAATATTTCTTTAAAGAAGTATAAAATAATAAAAATAAAATAACTTTTAAATAAATAAAAATACTCTTTAAATAAAATAAAATAATTTAAAAGATTAAAATTTATGTAAATCAAATATAATAAATAAAATGATTAAGATATTTATACGATGTATATTAATTTTTCTTTATTTTTAATATACAAAATAAAATCTAAAACATTATCAAAAAACAATTATTTAAAAAAACTACTATAAAAAAAAATTAACATTAGCTAAATATTAATTATTAATCAATCAAACTAAATATTTTTGATAAGAAAAGCAACATTTACAAGGTGTTGTACCCTTTACACAGAGAGCCCAGAGGGCCAAATGAAACATAGTTCAAACCAACTGAACTAGAGAGAAACAAACAAAGATCGCTGACGATGTTGTAGAACAACAAAAAAAGATTAGATCACCCCAGAACCAGAGGGGACCAATCTGACACCTAGAACCCGAGGCCGCGAAAAAATAACGGATTTGGGGAGACCCTTCTTCTTTCTCAACACAATAGACTAGGAAGGCTCATAATTAAAATCCACCGAGCGAGGCGAGAGGAGTGGGTCCGCAATAGCCACCCTAGGCAAGGAGATATCACATGACGAGAGAGCCGACAAACCAGAAGAGTCAGGAGCAATCATAGGATTAGCAGAATCAAGCGACGGGCAACAGGAAGGAACCGACGACACAGTGACAACAGAAGGTTCCACAAAAGGGCAGGCCAGAAGAGGAGCTTGGAAAGACTTCGACACCAATGGAGCAGTAAGGGGAGGGTCGCCCTCCTTAGAGGAATCATTTGAAGGAGGATCAACCGTGAGATAGTCTGAAAGAGCATTCTTCCACCAAGTGGCAACACCCTTGCGGCGGGCAAGAGGGCAGCCAGAGGCCAAGTGACCAACAAAGAAGCAACGCTTGCATCAAAAAGGGAGCCCCTTATAGTCCAGAAGCTGCTTCCAAGGTCTGTTCACCACCATCAAAACCACATCACCATGGAGAGGTTTGGAGATGTCCAAATCGATTAAAATGCGAGCCACTGTAGTATGCCCAAGATCTCGAGACGTAGAATCCACCTTCAAAAAGCCACCAACAATGTTGCCAATAGCTTCGAAACGAGAATACTCCCAAAACTGGAGTGGAAGATTCATCAATCGAACCCAAACGGTCTAATATTTATAGGCTCCGTAAGAAGATCGAAAGAGCAAGACCAAGGCTGAATGAACAACGAATGAACACCCCACATCCACAACCTGTCCAACACTTTGTCACGATCCTCTGGGGAAGAAAAAGTTACAAAGAAAAATCCTCTAGCACTGGGATAGAATTCTATTTGTTCTGAAACAATAGACTTCTACGAAACATAAACCCATTTATGGAGATCAAGAAGGGAGGGCCATAGGTCGTTAAACCTGTAGGCCACACCTTGTCGCACATAGTATTCCTCATTCTTAGCAACCTCAGGCCCACATACCACAATAGGGGAGGTCTGAGCACAAGGCAAAGGACGAACCCTAGCCGGGACCTAGGCACGAGCAACATCAAAAAATGATTTATGAAAGCCATCAGAGGGAGGGGCGAGGGCAGCCACACCCCGCACAACACCCGCAAAGGAAGTGATAGGAGGAGAGGGACGACGCAGCTCCCCACAGACCAAAGGAGCCACACAACCACCACCCAAGGGCACACCCTGAACCAGAACCTGCAACAAGTCCAGAGGAACAGGGGGGACCCAACAGTCGAATCCACAACCAGTGAATCAAACAGACTCTCGTCCAACGCACCCAAGGCCACAACGGGAGAGGAGGAAGGGCATCCTTTCTCTCGTCCAATTGTAGCCGCAGACACTAGAGCATCCCCCACACCATTCCAAAAAGTCGACCGTTTTCTCCCGCTTAGAAGCGCATTCGAATTCTCTCGGTCAGACGCCATAATGTATTTTTCAATCAAACTAAATGTTAAAAATGAAATTTAAAGAAGATTAAAAAGATTAAAAAAAAACATAAGGCACAGGAAAGTATGCAGCAGCGGGTAGTTACCACTAAATACGGGAGGCAGAAAAATGCTGACAGCGATAAAAATAAGGGAGGCAACATCCATACCCATGCATCCACGCTGGGTGCATTCCTGGGGCTCGATAGCCAGCGCCATGGTTGACGAAGTGCAAAATGAAACGAGAGTGGCATATCCGCAGAGGCAGGCGATGGGGGTGTACTCATCGATAGGGTATGCAGACGACTGGGCCATGCAGGGGGGAGTAGTAAAGACAGACTGTAACTACGCCCTCTTCAATGAAACCTACACGAATTTCAACATCGATGCCTGCGAGTACAAGGGCCAACACTCCATGCTTGCCAGTGGCAGTGCCTGTGCGTCAACTGCTTTTAATGTGGAGAGATTGAAGCAGCAGTTGTAGGGATATTGCCTTTGGAAGCAATGAAGCTACCTGACGATGAATATTTTGGTTTTGTTGATGTATTTGGTCTGACAGAGCAGCTTTAGTCTTAGCCTCAGCCTTAGCCTGCGGGAGCAAAGGGCAATGGTTTGAGTAAATAATCGACTTCAGGGTTTCTCCGAGAAAGGATTCAGAAGTCATTTACAGTCGATCTCATTCTTTGGTTGGCCCCTCTCCGTGGCCTGGCCTAGAGAGGCAACCCAGTAATCTAGTTGAGTCACTTATATCTTCTTTATAAATTTGATTTAGTTGTGGCTGATTTTTTTTTTTGGATATGAAAATTGTAAACAAATTAGGTAAGTCAATCGTTTCCATTATATTACAATTCCAGTAGAACAAACATCAGAAATTCTCATCGCACACTACAGTACCATTATATTCTATCTGAATCACAACTTAGAAGCATATAAACAACCTGGTTTCATGAAAAGATCCTTTCAATTTTGTTGAGGGTATGGGAGCACTGCACAAGGCTTGGGATTGAGAAGAGCTTTATTACTATGCGGAATAACACCCCTGCCTGCAATGGTGGCCTTAACCAGGGTGTCCATCTCCTCGTATAGAGAGCTGCAGATGTCGAGGAGAAATATATTTCATCTTCAGATCTTTGCTTGCATTGCTAGCAAGCTCTAAAACTTCTGCCATATTAATTGAAAACTCTGAACAGAAATCTAATTTTTCTCTTACCGTGAATACAATTCATGCATTATTTTAGGGTTGTTATTTATATCTTGATCTTGACCATTCTGTAATTATTAAGAGATTTAATATGTGACCATCCTATTTTAAACTCGGCAGGTGGGAGACCTAATTTAAAATATTTATTTATTATTTTGATTTAAGTATGAGTTTATATTCTATTCTTATTTTGTTATTGTCTCTGAGTTGCTAAGATATAATCTCTTTCTTTTCTTTTTTTATGTAGAAAGCAATGTTAAGTTTTATATCATTCAATTTCTTTTATTTCTAGTTTTATATCATTCAACAATAACACCCCAATGGGGTTTGAACCTTGGTGGCAAGAACAACAATGCCACCTATAAACCATCACACCATGCCAATACCGGCCGTATGATAAAATAAATTACTTTTATGTCAAATTAGAAATTATTAACATTATAGATGAAGATAAAATTATAAGAGATAAATGATATAAAGGAACATTTATTTTGTTGGGAAGTAGTAATTTGATAGATTTGCATAATATACTTCCAAATTAGATTAAACCATCATCTTATGCTCTTACTTTGCTTATTAGGAATCTGAGAAAATGTTATTTAATCTATTGATTAACTTTAACTTGATTTAATCCTTAACTTAAATTAAATTGTCTATAGTCTTTTATATATTTTTATTTTTATAAACAATTGAAATCCTTTATACACAATGACAAGTTAATTATAAAAAGTTGAAATTATTTATAAACAACTTAATTTTTTAATAATTTAAAAAAATATAATTTAGATTAACTATAAATGGTATAGATTTTGGATTTGCTATATAAATTTGAAAAATATTTTAAATGATATAAATTCAAAACAATATTAATGTTTATATAGAAGATTATTTTATTAAAGTGATAGAATATTAAATAATGATTAAAGTAAATGTATAAAACATAATCTTCAATTATTCAATTTACATGAAATTAAATCATGAATTAAATGTTTGAATTTTAACAATTTTAAATAGTATAATTTAGATTAAGTAGAAATTTTATGAAGTTGAGCATATCTCTTATATCAAAAAATAGAGAAATTTGAAAAATTATATAAATTATATAACTAAAGAATAAAAATAAAATGAATTTCATTATAAAATATTCTTTTAATTAGGGTTCAAGGTTAGGTTTAGGATTTAATTAGGGTTATCATTATGGTTATAGTTCAAATAGGGTTAGGGTTAGGGTTACAATTGGGGTTATAAGATATAAAGCTTAGGCTTTGGGTTACAATTAGGGTAGGGATTAGCATTACGGTTAGGTTTCAAGTATGGTTAGGTTCAAGTATGGTTAATCTTAGGCTTTGGGTTATCGTTAGTGTTCAAGTATGGTTAAGGTTCAAGTATGATTAGGGTTCAAGTATGGTTAAGATTAGGTTTTGGGTTACGGTTAGTGTTTACCTAGGGTTAGGGTTTAGATTAAATTATAATTAGGGTTAGGGTTTGATTACAAGAACAATTAGTGTTAGGGTTGGGTTAAAGTTCAATTATGGTTAAGGTTATATTTAGGGTTCTTTATGGTTCTCAGATAAAGTTTAGGGTTTGGGTTTGGGCTTCAGTTGGGGTTAAGATTAGGGTTTGATTATGGTTAGGGTTTAATTAGGGTTCAATTGAGGTTATGGTTCTACAATAAAGCTTGGGGTTAGGGTTATCATTAGGGTTCAATTAGGGCTAGGATTTAATTAGGGATCAATTGAGGTTTGGTTAGGGTTCGGTTTAGAATTCTAAATTAGGATATAAGATTTAGTGGGTTAGGTTTAAACTATGGTTAGTGTTAGGCTTAAGGTAAGGTTCAACTATGGTTAGCATTATAGTTAGGGTTCTAGGATAAAGCTTACGATTTGGGTTTTGTTTTAGTTGGGGTTAGTGTTAGGGTTATGATATCATTATTGCTCAATTAGGGTTATGGCTCTATTATTTAAAGCTTGGGGTTAGGGTTAACATTAGGGTTCAATTAGAGTTATGATTAGGGTTCAATTAAGGTTTGGTTAGGGTTAAGGTTAGAGTTTAAAATTAGGGTAATATTTAGTGGGGTTAGGTTTAAACTATGGTTACGGTTAGGGTTCAAATAGGGTTACAATTAAATTAAGGTTCAATTACAGTTAGGGTTTAATTACGTAAGGGTTATGGTTCAAATAAGGTTAGGGTTCAATTATAGTTAGAGTTAGGGTTCAATTACAGTTAGGGTTAGGGTTTGATTAGGATAAGGGTTAGGGTCCAACTAGGGTTACAATTCAATTAAGGTTACAATACAATTATGGTTAGGGCTCAATTAGGATTATAATTAGGGTTTAATTAGGGTTAGGTATTTAGTTCAATTAGGGTTACTATTAGGGTTAGGGTATAATTTGGGTTAGGTGTAGGGTTAGGCTTAGGGTTGAATTAAGTTTACAATTAAATTAGGGTTAAGGTTACACTTCAATTAAGGGTCAATTAGGGGTTAATTAAGGTTTGATTATGGTTATTATTAGGGTTACAAGTGTGTGCAATAAGTTGAGTCCACTTTTTGGCCAAAAAGTGGAAGTGTTTTCCCTGATTTTCAGAATTTGACACATTTGACTTTAAAATTTGAAGCACTTAGGAGATGGAATCTTCAAAAAGTCACTAATCATAAAATGTAGTACTTGAGTCTAGTTTCCAACATGTAATTTATTTCAATACCTCGTGATTGTAAAATTGAGTTTCAATAGGTGTTTCTAAAAAACCAATCGGCGAAAAGTCACTTTTTTATACCCATACCATGCACGCAGTAACGACATCCATATTTTGACCTTAAATTATCATATTTTTCTAAATCCTCCTGTGAAAAGATTTGTGACTCACTAAAGCTTGTTTTCAATATTTTTTTATAATTTTTTATTGAATATTTTTTTTTTATTAAATATTTATTAGGCATATTTGTCTTTTTAAAAAATCGTCGTGTACGACACGCATAAGATGACCTAAACTTATCATTTTTGATTTTTAAACTAAAGTGCCTGGCCCTAAGTTTGTTCTATGCAATCCGCTTTGTCAAAATGTTATGTTGATCGGTTATTAAATACTAAAACCTCGGGATAATTCAAGTTTGGACTAGTTTCATTAGAAATTAATTGAAAATAGAAAAATAATCAAATTATTAAAAAATTACATTTGGAATCGGTGACTATCTCATCTATAATGGGTTTTAATTTTGTAAATAAATTATGCAAAATAGGTCTTCAAACATATGTCCAAAGTCATTATTTTCCTGTGACATTAACAGGACCTTCAAGTTGCAGGTCAAACCAGGTCCAAAGCTTAGGTTTGGGTCCCCAAGCCATTTTTCGAACCAAAAAACAAGCCAAAAAACTCGCTCAAAAATTTATAATTTAAAAAACGGGATCCCGTTTTAAAAAGGGATCCCGTTTCATAAAAAAATAGGATCCCATTTCATAAAAAAGGGATCTCGTTTTACAAAACGGGATCCCGTTTCATAAAAAAGCCATTTTTTATGGTTCTATGAAATGGGATCCTATTTTGAAATTCTTC
>VDFB02091458.1:0-21892 GCA_007258455.2 Sequoia sempervirens | reverse complement strand
ATATGTAAAAAATTGAAAGAATGATTATTATATGTTAATGAATGAATGTGAATATGTTAATTAATGAATGTTATATGTTACAATGGATGAATGAATGAATGTTATATGTTATTAATGGATGAATGAAATGGAATGTTATATGTTATTAATGGATGAATCAATGATTAATGTTATATGATTGGGTATATGGAATCGAGAGTGATGTGAGGGGGGCTGAGCTAAATGAGCTTCCAATCACACGGGTTGGCCTTGTTAAGTAGAGAATATTAAACTATACTCAAAACAAAGAGAAGCCTTCAATAAGGTAATGCACTTTTCAATATAAGAATGCATCGCTTGGAAGCATCAAACCAATATGTACCAGATGTATGATCAGTCGTCAGTCTCCGCAATGGTACATTTCCATGAATATATAATTTTTTTTTTTTTTTAAATTTTGCTTCTTCGTCGAAATTTCGACGATAACAACCAACGAATCAACAGAAAGCCTCGACGAAGTTTCTATAGCTACGACGAATATTTCATCGAACATTCGACGAACTTCCAGTGTTCTTCCGACGCTACTACTTGCCTATTTCGTCGCATATTCGACGAACTTTTGGTGTTCTTTCGACGCTACTAATTTTGTATTTCGTCGCTATTTCGACGAAATTTCCATGTTTCCACGCTAAATATTTGCCCGTTTCGTCGAGCCGACGACGAACTTCTGGTGCAGTTCGTCGGTGGATAAACAAAGTTTTCGTCGATATTCCGACAAAATCCCGACGTATGTCGCGATCCTGCCGACCGACGATTCTTCGCCGTTATTTCGACGTTTACTTTTTCGTCGTCCTTGCGACGAAAAAACAGCGACGGAAAATTTTTGGCCATTGCGTCGCTCTTCCGACAGAGATTTGTCGAACGACCGACGAACGACCGTCGGAAAATGGTGTCAAATCCTGTAGTGATAGTTGTTAGATATTTTCCTTTAAATCTGCACCATTCCCTGCTATACCGTTGGTGAAAGACAGGCCCACAAAAACATAGTAGGCTAGTGGGTTGTTGCCATTTTTCATCCACATCATCATTGTGCAACTCACAACAATGATGTGAGTTGGTCTATTAAGCAATCACTAGGTGCCACCTATCTTTGTGTCATCACCTTCCTTTATTACCTTTCACCTAATTTGGTCCCACCAAACTTTGCAACGAGCACCGTCTGATCAACAACATTCAATCTCCATTATTCCCTGTTGTCCTACAGGACTTAGCTGAGACCCACCACAATATACTTTATAAGGGAAAAAAAGGTTTTGAAGGGACCCAAAACCATTTACAACTAAAAAGAATAATTTTTTCTCAAAGATAAAATCATTGAACCATCAGCAATAGCCATTAGCAAACCATCAGCCAAAAAACAAGAAACTAGTAGAAAAAAATAGAGACAAAACAACACAAAAAGGGACACTATTTAATGTTTTTTAAGGTGTTAGCCACATCAAGTTCCTAGTAGCGATGCATCTCAACCATTTCCATCAATTATTTCTTCTCCTCCTCAAAGGTTTTCCTGAGGTTACCCTTCCCTCTTCTACAAGGGCCTTTTGCTTCATCCTTTCCGACCTTCTTCCACTTTCCCTTTGAACCCTAGTCCTTCTCCATTAGCTCAACAAAGTAAAGTTGATCCTCCCTTAATTCACTTATCTTGCAAAAGAAGACCTCCAAAGACTCAACACTGTTCTTAATTGAACTATGGCTAACTTGTAGAAGCTTTTTGATGTTTGCATTGGTCTCATTGATCTTAACCTCCATGCTAGAGAGGTGTTGCTCACACAGGGACTTGAAATTTGTAAAGGAACACTCTAAGTCCACAAGTCTTTCAATAAAAATATCCGAGGAATAACCCTTCGACATATTTTGCATATTCTCTTTCAACCCCTTGATTTTGATGTTCATCCTATTAAACTCCTGCAACATCCACTTAGCTAGCTTGAATGTGCCAAGAGCCCCTACATGAGCCATGTCCAGAAGCTTGAACATTGAGGTGTTATCTTCATTTAGGTAGAATAAATCCTTAGAGAGGTGATTTGTCTAGAGAGTCTCTCACTTTCCAGGACTTAGATTAACCCCCTCCTCCTCATGCATAGATTTCCTAGCAGAAAGCTCCACACTGGTTCTTTGTCAAACAAGGGAGTCATCAATTTTCACAATGGCATTCTCAACACCTTTCTCCTTACTATGAACCTTGGATCCCTTCAAAACATCATTTTTAGCCTATTTTTTCATCTTGGAAATGCACTTGGAAGTCCTCCTAGGCATATCCTTGGCTTCCTTATCCCCTACATTATGAGGAAAGCCCTCTTCCTTTCGGCCAACAACAACAAAATCCTGCTCATTACACCCACTGATTCTCTTAGACCAATAGCTCCCAGAGGTAACCTTAGTATCATTGCTAGCAGAGTGGGGCTTTGAATCCTAAAGAACAATATTCTTGGTAGCACAATTCCCCTTGAGGTTCCCCTTTTTTGTCTTCTTAGAAGGGGTCACTGCAAGGGAAGAAGACCCACCCTTACCCTCTTCATAAAATTTCTCCTCACCAACAACACTGGTATCCGAACTAGTTGAGAGAGAATCTTCACTAATAAATTTCTCCTTTCCCTTAATTGTCTTGGTAGGTATAAGGGGTCTCACATGCTCCATAATGAGAAGTATGAGGCCCTCATGAAGAAAAATCACCCTCCTATTTTTCAGATGAGCATAAATAGACACTTCCAATGAAGACAAAAGAAAGAAAGGAAATGAGATATATAACCCATGTCTGAAATGATTCAACAAAGTGAAATGGTTACATAAAATTGCATGGTAATCAAGGGTAATATATCACATGATTACCTTTGCAATATTAGGCCAAATTTTCTTCAGATATTTTTGTTTGTAGCCCCAAGAAGGCAACTTTATTAACTTCTTATGTTCATCATCTTTAAAGAATTGGTCCATGGCTTCCTCATTCCCATTCCTCTCCTTAAAGAACTTACAACCCACCAATGAAAAACCAATAATGGCCTCAATAAAATCCTTATTAATCACAAACTCCATTCCCCTTACCTATAGCTTATAAGTGTTCAATAGTTGACAAAGTCCATTGAAGCCTTAGGATCATGGCCATGCAACCTTTCCAGGAAAGGTGTGAAATTTTCATGCTCTAAAATCCTCCAAATTTTACGGTTCTTCCTCCATGTTGCAGATGAATGGGGATAAATCCTACTATGGTTACCCCCCATAATCACATTCACCATAAACTGAAACCCTTAGAAAATTTTGACCGTTTGAGAGCAAACAAGCAGAGCAACACCCACAAAGTGTGTGGCGACAATTCAGGCAATGATGAAAATAACAATCCAGAAATTGAACTCACTCGTATCCATCACTTTGCAATAAAATCTTAACATCCTTAGGAAGGAGGGAGTACTCCTCCCATGCCATGAAATCATTAATTATGATAGCCTCATTAGCAAAGAAATCCACCAATGAGTTGCCTTCTCTATAAATGTGGGTGATACGAGTTTCCTCACAAGATCTAAGCATCATAATAGCATCCTCGATCAACTGATCGATTTTCCATCTAGGCTTATGAATTCCATGTAGGCAGTTAATGATGTTAAGTGAATCTCCCTCCACCCAAAGCTTGGAATACCCATTTTCCAAAGCAAACTTAATATTGATGTATGAAACCTCAACTTCCACATGATATACAAATAAAAACTTATGCATTATGGAATAAACCTATTTCTAAGTTATAATTAATTTTACTTAAAAAATTACTAAAATATATAACAAAAAATTATGGAAAAATATGTGCACTACATATTGATGCCACCAATCTATGTTTAATAATTTATAATTTAGTTGTTTTTATAATAAATTATGTGATATGTAATAAATGTCACATTTTAAAAACTTTATTAACTATAAAAATATATATATTAAAAATTACGTTAAAAAATAATAAATCATTTTTCAATTTTTTTTTAAATATTACATTTAAAATACAAACATGAAATTTACAAAATCACTAGTTCACATCATCTTCAAATTATTGATGATTTAGTAGCTATAGATGATAGAAAGTGAGAATTTGGTTATACAATTTGATTTCAATGTCCCACTTTGGTCAAAAAGTGGGACACAATATTATGGGATCACTAGGTTGAGAGCAACTAGCTACCTTACTACCTCTATATAGCTTATTCAACACAGTTGCAATGAGTGCAAGGTGAAAGCAAGATACATGATTCACATAAGTTCATGAAGACTATTCCCTGGAAAATGGTGAAACCATGAACTGCATTAACTAACTAAACTAATAATGGTTTTAGATTTGTTCATGTTGATTTAACTTGATTGAGCCTGATTAAACCCAGACCGGTGCCTATTTTTGGGTAATAGAGTCAAGTTGACAGGAGTGAGGAGCAGTGAAAGTGAAAATACTGAGTTGTAACCAGATCATTAAAATATATCAAATTTAGTGTATTGTAGAAAGAAACATGCTTAGCTATCCACAATCATATTGCACAAACTCATATGTAATCTTTGAATGATCATTACAATATTGTAACTGTATTAAAATGCTGCCACATTTTAGAACAAAGAAATCACATTCACAACACTAAACATGCTAAAGGGGACCTCAATAATGTTTTGAAGTATAACTTTCTTAATGATTGGTAAACATCAGTCAGATTGAATGTATCCTGTATCACACCACGAACTCAACAAACCTAGGTCATGCTATTACAAATATCACCTGATGCATTGTAATAGGATAATCCAATCTTTGGTTAAGTACTTGCATTTCAAACAATATTTTTGCACGTAGATTTGAGATTTTAGTGTGAACATAATAATGCTAGACATATTTGAGCATTCATATAAAATGTTGGCCTCCCTATTTACATTAAGAATTAAGAAAAAGTTTCTTTGGATCTTTGCTTCAGTTTGACTTTTTGATTAGGCAACCCACAGGCGCATTTCAGGAAGTAATATTCACTGGTATACCCTATGAAGTAATATTTGTGCTATGAATTCTTTGTATTCATTGGCATTCTCATTTAATTTTGAAGTTCAATTTTGTTGCAATACTTACATAAATTAGGTCATAATAAACTATATTAGATATTTTAGTGATGGAAAGGTCTTGTGTTAATATAACCATGGCTTCTTAAGATTAACCAAACCTTAGTTGATAAAAATGGATCAATTAGTACCTTTTCCGTTTCATAGTAAAAATGACAGTTACAAATGGAGGGCCTCTCTTGAAACATTAGAAAGATAAGAAGAACCAGACTTATTATATGAAAGACAATCAAGATGATTAAAGTGAAATAGAATACAGGCTTGTAGGCCAATGGAATCAATCATTCACCAAAAAATAAAAATAACAAGAACAAACCATCAAAGGACCAAGGCATGACAAGAAACAAATGTAGCTTGCAAAGTTCCATGTGTGAATGATAGATTCCATGAATCCATTAGCCTGCATGATGGTATTCTATTTCACTAATCAACTTGATTGTCTTTTATATAATAAGTCTGCTTCTACCATTCTAATGTTTCAAGAGAGGCCCTCCATTTACAACTGTCATTATTACTAGTAAACGGAAAAGGTACAAATTGATCTTTTTATATCAACTAAGATTTAGTTAATCTTAAGGAGCCATGACTAAAATTAACACAAGATCTTTGTAATCAATACAATATCTAGTTAATAGACCCCCGTGATTACATAGTCTTGGAATGAAGGAGCGCGTCAATAATCTAAACAAATTTATGTTGCCATCGCATTACCAGCAAGGAATGAATATGACATCTTGTGGCTTTTTATTCTAAGGCTTATCAATGCACTAGATATATTTATACCTATGATTATATTTTGATTATATAACCATATGCAATAATGAAAAGAAGAAACATCAGATAATTAATCAAAATTTAGAATCCATTATTCTGCAACCAATAGATCATTTACAACTAACATTGATAAACAATTAGTAAAAGTTGGCTAGCATGAATACAGTTTGTAAAAGTCTTGATTGAATTTGATAACTTATTTCTCAAGTTGCTTTACAATTAAAAAAAACGCCATCATTTATGGAATATAATTAGAAGTACTGTTCAAGCTTTTCAATTGGTAAGATGGGCAATCCACTGGTTTCTTGTATAAATAAAGAAACATATCTTTCATAATTGCACTTAAAGACAATTTGTTTTGTTTTCAGAAATCATAAATACTGGATCATAGTATGTTTGGATTATTAAAACCTAAATCAACAAGCATTCCTCTCAAACAAAGACACATCTATTCTCTCGTTCAACAATTCAAGTTGCTATTTAAAACTTGTCTACTTTGCTTCATGTCAGATGTTGGCAATTCATCTTGTGAAGGATATTCTTCCCAAATTGACTGTAGGAATTTTATGTCTTACTTTGTTTCAAGGTTTCCTAAAACAAAAGACATCCAAATAATTTAATTGACTTGAAAGTTTTATAGCATCTAAACCAACTTTTCCTAATAAAAAATATTTTAAATTCCCATATTTAGCAGATAACCAAGAACAAATGAATTTTACCTGTTCCATTTCCAAAACTGACATCATTTCATCTCCGACTACTATGGATCTTATGTGAATTTTTTCACCCTGTTTAACCAGTAATATTAAATATAATATGTTATTATTCTAGATGTACACAGCATGTGTAAAATTATACTAAGTCTACCCAAAGATAGATAATACCTTAGGGTATATTATTTCCTTCACAACATTGCAGTTCCCACATGCTCCTTGATCATGAATGCTTATGATGGGATTTTTGTCTCCCATTTCTACACATGCACGGATAACCCGATACAACTTTTGAGCCATTTCTGCATCCCCTCGCTGAACTGCATTGAAGTCCAACTCTGCATCATTTTGACCACTTACCTGTAGCAGATAGCACATAACAAAACTAAGAAAAAACTCATAAAATGTTTTACACACAAATTGAACAATTCCCACTAAACTATACCAAAATTTTAAAAAAAAACTTGTATGAAACATACTAAATCTTTTCAAAAAGCATAAATATTGCATAAAACATTTAACATAGCATACAAAGCCCTTATGCAAAAACAAACTATGTCATATTTTCTCAACAAAACACATAAGCTATGATTCATGTATAGGAACAAAATCAACCCACCTACCTTGTAAAACACTCTATAAAATCAAACCCAAAGTTATAATATGCTAAATCCTACCCTGCCTGGGTTAACCTCTAAGCAACAAGTGGGCTTCATTAAAGAGAGATAGATACCAAATAGTGTAATTGTTGGTAATAAGCTCATCCATTCAATGTATACTACTGGTTGGAATTGGTTGCTATTGCAGTTGGATACATGAACATCTAAGGCTTGTAACAAAGGTTTATAGGAGTCTTTTGAACAAAATTTTTGATAGGTTTGGGTTCACTTAGGAATGATGAGGCTAAGTGAAGCAGTGTCATGCTACCCTATGTTCTATCTTCTAATTAGAAGCTCTCCACAAGACTTCTACAAATCTTCAAGGCATTTGCATCAAGTAGACCTACCATCTAACTAACTATACATTTTTTGTAGAATCTCTAGGGAGAATAATGAAGAGGAAAATAAAAGACAAAACTACAAGATCTAAGGATTTTAGGAGTGGAGGCCATTACTCAAGCATAGTTCGTGAATGATTATATGCTTATGTAAGCTTGACTATGGAGAGTGTAAAGACATAAGGAAGTTTGCACAATTTATCAATAGGAGAAAGTCAAATGCCTTTTTCTTAAATGATCAAGTCACAAAAAGGTATATCTTGCACAAATTCTCAAAAATGAAAGAGCCATATTCCCCAATACATACCAAGGTGTTTAATTGTTTAAAGAAAAGAATAAAATTAATCATTAGAGAATTTGGTTGAGAAGGTTAAAAGTAAGAAAATAGGGTTGAAAGGGAACTAGTTTTTCAACTTCAAGAAAGTTAATCATTGTAAAACTAGATTTACAATCAATGCCTTTTTTACTATGTTTCTATTTTGCAAGCTCCAAATTAGATAAGATTCTATGTATTTTTCCCTAGGAAGCAATAGGTGAGAAAAATTAGCTTAGCCCTATTCCCTTTCAAACACTATGCCTGCAAAAGGGGTTTAGAGGATCTAATAATAGGATCTATGGAATGAAAAACTTGGCGCGAAGTGCAAAGCTAAAGAGTATAAGGCTTACCTTTGTAATAACATCAACATAGTCACTTAAATGATTTATTTCCATTGCTATTTTTAGTGTTTAGACGCTAGGATATGTCACCTTTATGTTTTTCAATTACATCTCCAAAACTCTACATAGGAAGATGAACCTCATTGTAACAATCATTTCAATATCTAATAGAACGATATGGTGTTCTACATTTTGCAATATGGTATGAGAGTAGAGGATCACGTGCAAATTTGTGCAAACTAGGTTTTAATTAAAGCATGAGAAGTGAAGGTCATGTGAAAAATCACAAGATCTATAGAGATTGTGGATCATGAGTTGAAGGAAAAATCATGGGTCCAGGTTTGATCAGAAACACGAAATAGGAATCCTAGGTAGAAACGGGTAACAAATGCAGAAATTTTTATCAATCGTGGATTCACAAAAGTGTTACAAACCGTTTGCTATTTTTCAAAAAAATAAATCACAGATTTTTTAAGCTTATGATTCACAAAATTTAAATGGGATTTTTTGACACATTTCAAATGTGAAAATCATGACTTTTGAACACGTTTCAGAAACAAAAATCATCAGTTTGTAGAGGTTATGCACCAAAAAAATCGTACACATAGGCATTTGAAGGTTGAGGTTCCAAAGAAGACCTAGCCAAGGCATGCACCAACTGACATCCTTTTTTTCTAGTGATTAGGACATGAAGTTTTTGATTTTCTATTGTTCATCCTACAATTAGGGCACACAGGTAATGCTAGAAAGTTGTGGGTATTTTTGGTTTCAAATCTGTAATATCAAAAAATATAGAATTCAAAATATTTACTGAGATTTGAAATTTTCTAAAAATCTTTTGGGGTATTTTGTATTTTTTTGAGAAATAGAAATTCCTTTAGATAAATATTTTGACCTCAACTTCCACACTTGGAAAGTAAAAATTAAAATGCAACTGATGCACAATAACCTGTGGGGAATAATAAATGGGAATGGGAAACCACCTACAAATGCCAATAAATTACTAAATTGGTAGAGCAAAGATGATAAATCCAAATCCATTATTGGTCGTGCTCTCTCCAATTCCAAGTTACAATCATATAGGTCTAACAAAATATCTAAGGAAATCTAAGATAATTTGAATACACTATTTGGAGTAAAAGCAGTTAATACAAAAAATTCTCTAAAGATTTAGCTTTTCAAATTCAAGATGACTGATGAAACTACCATGTCTATCAACATATGCAATTTGAGATATCTCCTTCAACAACTAACAAAAGTCAATGCTTCAGTGGATGATGAGGATGCAAAGCTATTTTGATAAGCAATTTGTCTCCTAAATTCAACAATGTCATCATTACACTTAGTCAAGTATCTACTCAAACTTTGGAAGATATGATTCCAACTCTCCTAGTTGAATAATAATAATACACCTTTTTAATAGCTTGATATGACTTAAAATAATAGTGCTAGGAAATTTCAAACAAATTGGGTAGGGGGCTTTTCTATCCTGACATCACAATCAAGAAAAATCAATTTAGATGATTTTTGATCTCGAGATCAAGTTGTCTACTTATGGAATCTTTGGAGAGAAATTTCAAATTTTCTTTCCTCAGATAAGGAACCTAATCCATGACAACCTTAACATCTAAATTTCTTGACCTAGGATTTCCTCCACTTTCATCAATGCTCATGGGATTAGCAGCTCAAGTACAATGTTAAAAATACAATGACTTGGTGGAACAACTGAAAGATGGAAAATCAAGATCGTATCATCTAGAGACATTTTATATGTCACTTACCAAGGACATGGCATACCCAATTTGACCCTACAATCAGTGACAAGAGATATTTTATTTGAAACCATCCACATATGCTTGACTTGACCTAGAGCTACCTCAGTGAAGTACCGTATTCCTTATTCCCATGAGTAATATCAACTAAGGATCTAATCATTTTAAGTACATTTGTTGCAAAAACCAACTTACTAATGAAAGTCTATTTCATCAATAATCATTCGTGTACAATTATATTTCATTTCTCAAAAGTTCATACATTCAATTAAGCACAATAGCCAAACTGGCTAAAGATAATTAATTTTCCTAGTCAAACAACAAAAGTAATCTATCCTATAGTCTTCTATCAGTCAACAGTGCAATTATGGTCAATGATAGACTTAAGAAGTCAAAACTGTCAACAATCAATAGTTAACTGGTCCATCAGTCAGCAGTACAATTATGCTCAATGCTACACTTATCTTAGAGAAAAACTTTCAATATGTTAGCACTGAAGATAAGAAGCAATTATTGTTATAGTCAGTTCATTCATAGGAGCACCCAATTGTCTGACAGTTTACTCTTTTTCTGATGTTTGATGTGAATATTGCAAGAATTTGCAAGACCAATGTTATGCTTGTCAATTTCTACAACTTTTGAAGGTTCGTCTGAGGAGTTGGAGTGCTCTATAGAAACACAAGCTGATAATTTGGCAGCTTCAAATTCAGTTGATACAAAACAAATAGATTTTTCTAAAAGGTAGGATCTTACTCTTACTCTCAATCTGAACTATAGGATATAAGTTTGCTTCAAATAACCTTAGAACAAAGGGTTAGTTCACAAGGAAGAGGATATGTAAACAATTAAACTTATAGCAAAAAGCAGTTAGCAATAGGTCAATATCAAATTGAAATTAAGAAACGTGCTCAAATTCTAAGCCAGGAAATGTTGGAATTTCTAATCCTGAGACAGATCAGACGTAGATCTCTTGGATATGGGAACATTTACTGCTCCTACACCCAACTAACTTAAATTATTTTTTGAAGGTCAAATCTTTGATGCCAGTTGCAAATCTTAAATGTTGATTTTATGTGAACTAAATAGAGTTAGGTGAGTTTGAATTTGAAGTGAGTGGAAATTTTTTTAGAGAAGATAGGAGGAATTAAAAAATAGAAGAATGAGTTGGGGGAGGGGACCCAATACTTGAGCATGTTTCAGTAGTTGTCATATTAGTTGTTTATATAATGCCCAATAGTTGTGATAGTAGTTGTTTATATAATGACCAATAGTTGTGACATGACCACCCATAATTAAACAAAATGTTTTCCTTTGATCTAAAAAGCAACCAATCATGTAATGCCACATCAGTGCTCAAATACCCATGATGTGAATGCACAAGTATTGGTCAACTACACCATGACAAAAAGCATGTTGATGTGGCATTATATTTGCTGGTGTGGCCCTGAAATGAAAGCTAAAAGCAGGGGACTTGCCAAGTAAGCTGCTGTAAAAAATTGGGAGTTATTTCAAATTTCCACGTAGGATAATTAGAAGCACAAAGTTAGGTTGCTCAACTACTAGATCCTCTCCACTAATTGTAGTTTTTCAGCTGGGAAGAACAGAAGCTACAGTAGTAGAGTGTCAGAGAAGAAAAGTGGAAGAAGAGAACAGAGTAGAGGCTCTGTAGTTTGTACTAATTTTCTAAATGTAAATCTTTTTGGATATATTATTATATGGTAATACAAATTTTGTTTTATTCTCTTCCTTCTAGTTCTTTGTCAGTGTGTTGTTCCCTGCAAAGTCTTAACAGAGCTACTATAGTTCTTTTTTATATATTTTCCAACAGGAAAAGTATACAACATGGAACAGATTAAACTGGTACTTCACTCTAAATTTATCTATAATAATCAGTTAACTTATACAGGTCAAGAGCATTGACGAAGTCAGTTCAAGTGGATTTCAAAGGTAGTAACAATTTTCTTGTGAAAACATGTTAATTGGAAGGAGAGGCATTGTAGTCATGAAGCAAAGGATTAGCTCAATATCTAGGCATGAAAGTAAAGTAAAAAAAAACTAAAGAAAATGACCAAAAGTAAACATAATCGTTTAAGCTGATAAGTGATATAGTAAAGGAAATTATCCTCTTTTCTGCTACAAAGTTTATAAACACACATAGACAACTTTCCTAGATCTAAACATCTGAACCATTTGAGAAAGAAGCATCTTGATCAAGGAGACAAAATAAAAAATATGGATACCCAATACAAGGTGTTTGGCCCGTTCAAAGTGAATCCTTCCTATGTGTGAAGCTTCGAGTGAAAAGGTTTTTCTAAACAGTCTTAACCACAAGAATTCTGAGTCCATTTATTGATACAGGAAAGTCCAAAGCTAAATAGGGATGTATCATTGGACTTGGAAAATGAGAAAGAATATATGTATATACACACACACGATGTAGTTACATGTAAATTTACAAGGGAAAATCTCCCAAGCCATGGCAAGTGATTTACCGCAAGAATCTGCACAAATTGTGTCCTGCTATCAACGATGCCGATGAGAAAAAATGGCCAGAAATCACTTGAAACCCTACCACCGGGGATTTTTGTAAGGTGCAAGAAACCCATGATTCTCCAAAGAGTTGTTGCTTCAGGCTATTAACAATAAACAAAAACTAGATCTAAGAATGGTGGAAATTAGAGCTACTAGACTTTTGCTTCAGTTCGAGACAAGATTTTACCTTAAATGAAAATATGAATTGATTGATTCTGTGAAATCAATTTAGGGCTGATGTCGGCTACCTCAACATTCATTACTCCAATTTTTGGGACAAATATTTTGCAGAAATATTCCTTCTTGCCACCTGCGCATAGATTGAGGCAGCAACTAGAGGTAGATTGGATTTGCATTTAATGATGCCCAACACAACCCATGTCACCCACACGAGTCTTTAAGGTAGGTGTTGTCATGTGCATTACAGACCGATGACTTAATAGTCAGCAACAATAAATCTAACGACCTAAGTAAATGCTCAACCATCTATGGCAAGTGGAGAAGCTCAATACCAGCGATGAAGAGTTTGGAAAAATGATGAACGACTGCAGTGCATTTCATCATATTTCTAAGCCTCTAGACCAATCTACACCGTCGGGCATGAAAATGGCTTGCAAAAACTAAGCGTGGGGACGCCTTCGGCGCAATGAGGGAAAAAGGAAAATGCATGTCAAATGAAGGAGGGAAAATGAAAGGAGGGAGGGAAAATGAAGGAGAAGAGGGAAATAAACTAGCTATTGCACTTTAGGTGTGCAATTGGATACGCCGAATATTTGTGTGCCATTTTTATAAATTATTTTTTTAAGTTAAAAATATATATATATAATAAGTAAAATCATTCAATGTATAAACTTTATAAAATATTTTCAATTTTTCACTTTTTAATTCTTTCTATTTTTATAAATAATTATTTAAAAGTTAAAAAAAATATCTACTACAAAATATAAATATGAAAGATAATATAATTTTTTATCTTGTACTTTATTTAATTAAGAAAATTTAAGAATTTTTATAAACATAATTTTTTAAAACTTAAAGCATATATTAAACTATACTATATCAATAGAAACTGCTAACCAAGAAACATAGGCGCTTTTATTTCCTCATGAGCGAAATTGTATTTGCATTTATGTTTATTTGTTGATGAGGGAAGAGAAGATATTTTAGGGTTTTGTTCTACTCTGCTATGCTTTGTTAACCACATGAAGATGGAGATGAAGATGATGCACAACTTTAAATGGACATGCCCCCTCTTTAAACAGGTAACTTCTCCTCATTCTACAAAACAATACAAAACCTCATCTCACCACACATGCAAATAGGAGAAATTCCCTCCTCACATCACACACAAATTTAATGTTTTGCACTTCACTCAGTACATTAATGCCCTCTGTAAATCAGGAAACACAAACAAGGCCTAGGACCTTTTACATTTAGCCATAACTGAACGCCTTCCTCTCGATGTCGTAGCCTTCACCGCACTTTTAAATGGCCTTGGTAACTCTACTGATCTACGTAGAATCAACTCCCTTCTTGCTGAAATGAAAGAGATGGAAATACATCCAAATTTTATCACTTATAACACTCTCATAAAGACTCTGTGTAAAGGGGATCACATTGAGGAAGCACTTGGTATTTTGCATAGAATAGGGCATGCACATTGTTTTCCTGATATTGTTACAAACAACACCCTAATTGATGGGATCTGCAAAAGAGGCAGAGTAGATGAAGCTCTTGTTTTATTTGCTGAGATGATACAATCTGGTATTTTGCCTGATATTATTGTGTGCAGTACACTAATTAATAGTCTCTGCAAGGTGAGCAGGGAAGATGAAGCTCTAAGGTTGGTAGCTAGAATGAAACATAGTCACTGCTCTCCAAATATTGTTACATACAACACTCTAATTGATGGCCTAAATCACTAACTCGATATAAAACTTGCATTTTTACCGTGGCTACGCTAGCAACTACGCTTTTATGACGAAAAATAGGACCTTGATAACTTGAAGGAGGAACTTTGACAGATAACATAATGAAGGAACTTCAAACAAGTGTTATGTTTGACTGGAAATAGTCTCACGTTGGCATACAAATTTTTTTACATGGTTACATTTAAAAGGCTAGAAAAATCATGTCTCCAGCTCAAATATCTACTATCTCTAAAACCTATCGATCTTCAATGCGGCACCATTATGACTAGACAGTCAAAACATAAAGATTCATTATGGCAACTGGCCTGTGTACATCCCCTGACCACAACGAACTGTATTTAAGATTTAATCTGACCAAACAAACCAATGGGAAGGATCAGTTTGTTCATCAATGGAGACTTCTTAGAAAATATGTACCATTGAATGCAAAATTCAGGTTGGGACCTTTCAAATTGGATACACCTTCAGTGTAAAAAAAATATTTAAAAAAGTATTTTTTTATTGTCTTAATTTAAGACAATTAGAAAATTAAAAATATAATTTAAACATAAAATATATATTTAAGAAAAAATTAATATTTTGTCTTAAATTAATGTCTTAAAATCCCCTTATGTGTAGTAGTGGTAGGAAGGAATTGCAGTTTGATATTAAAGATGATGCAATTTGTCACAGAACTAACCTAAAGATTCTGCCCAAATTGTGTTCTACTGTTAGCGGTTTTTGCTGCTTTCCACTTGCTATTGGTTTCCACTCCTCCAAAATCTTCCTCACTAGTATTGACCTTTCACTTGTCCAATTTTGCGAGCTGCAACCTGAAAATAAAATATCAACAGGGTTTTAGGGTATGCTTATTAAAACTCAATAAACAGTAAAAAGAGGGGAAAAATAAAGCCCTCATTTGAAAAACCTTCTAGCAGACGATAAGCCCAGGTTTCAAGTTTACACAATAGGTATTTTTTATGCACCAAGCAACCTAGGCAGCCAAATGGCCCACTTAGGTAGGGGTCCCATGAGGGGGGCTTAAGCTCTATGGATTATGATCAAATTCGAAAGAAAAAATAATAGAGGAGTAATAGTCATTTATTTAGTCATTTTTATTTGTCTGATATTAGTCATTTAGTTGTGATTTTACCCGATGACCAAATTAGTCACTTATAATTGACCAAATTAGTCATTTATTTTCCAAATACTACTACTGTAGTGATAGAAACTTGTTTTCCTTATCTTCAACCATAGGTTTGAGAGATAGGTACATGTTTAGCTTCTATACCCATGCATGAGTCACATACCTATTAGATCCATCATATGGAGAGATAGAGAGAAATTCAACTTCCCTATATTTTATTGTGCATCATTTTTAAAAATATTGTAGCCTAGGATGACACCTAAAGAAATTTTAAACCTTACTCATGCTCAAAATATTGGTGAGTGACATATCACTTCAAATCTCCTTTGGAAGAGATTTTGAGTCTATATAACAAGCATTAATTCCATCAATCAATGATTGTAGAGCTTCAATTTCTGAAAACTCTAACTCCTTAATAAGGAAAGTATGTAAGATATGTCTTGTAGTTGAAACAAGGACAACCTTTTGGGTGTTTCTTAGGGAAACACCAATATTAATACCCCTAGAAGTACTTACTTTATCATCTTATATTTTTTATCACATTCATATTGTTTGGTCCCAAAACCATAACTCTACTTCATAGAATAAAATCTCACTCACAAGGCCAAGGTTGTCATCATGCAAGTGAAATCAACTCATCAATAGATCATGGAGGGTTCAAGGCCAATTCAACAAGAGTGGATTTTAACTAATTCTCTCTGAGCTCATCTTAGACTTAATATGGTGATCTAATGGGTATACCTAAATAGGTATTAAATTCAAACAAAATGGATAACTAAAAACATTTAGTCATACCAACCTGTTGAATTGACCCCAAGTTTTTTATTGATCCATGAACAACTAGCTATCTCAAAAACCCTGTATAGCAAATAAAATATGTGTGATCATAACCCTCATGAACTAGATTTATTTCATAACTCTCTTGGTGATAAATTATTTTTCATATTATAAAGTAATGAGTGCACAACCTTGAGTGCTTTATTCCTACATTACGATTAAATATTTGTGATTTATATAAATGATTTGAGATTTGATCAAGTGGGCCAAATATTCTACATATCTAATTTGGCTACAAATTTAGACAACATGAAGGAGAAAATTGAAAGAAAACATTGAAATATTGGTATAGATAAATGTTTCATCAAATTATATGAATTATACATTGAGCATACTTAGTTATCCAATATTGGACTACATGAGTTCATTTAAATTGAGCAAATGATTATTATATTTTTTTTTAATATTTTAAAATGATATATGTTGTGTGGTCTCACAACACACCCCAAGCCTATAAGACTTGGGGACCCAAGTGGGAAACTAACACTTATGGAGGGTGCTAGTTAGCAAAAAAAGGATCACCAAAAGTTAAAGTTGAAAGGAAGTCTTTGCAAGTACTTCGTGATTCAAGTATACTAGGTACCAGGTACTTGGTATTGGAAAGCCGAAAGTATTAAAATGTTAAAACAAGTTTTTAGTAAAGTGTTCCGGTCTGGGAAATGTGGAGGTTCTGGTAGTGTGGGATCTAGGAAATTTTTGTTTCAATAAAGGTTGAAGTTGTCGGGTACTGGGTATTGAGTAACAATGTTAAGTTTTAAAGTTAAATGTTTAAGTTTTCATGTGTTACATCCCTTTTGTCTTGAACAAGATTATGACAATGAAATTATGGGCATTATGTTAGTTGTGATTAACTACCTTTCATGATACTGTGAAATTGGGAAAAGAATTTTTAATTTCTATGTTGTAACTGCAAATATGAATGGTTTTCTTATATATGTATAAATGAATGTGTTGATGATTTTATATATATATATATATATATATATATCGAGAACGGTCTAACCCTAATTATTTTTCAAGTGGTTGCTGGATTTCCAACACCTCAAGGGAAAGGCAAATATCGTTAAGGAGGGGTCATAGTTAATAAAGGGTCAAATTATCATCAAGCCACGAGTTGGCGTAAGATAGTTATATTGAAGTCGTAACATTGGTTGCATATCACTTAATTAAATAATTATAAGAAAAACAAATCAACTTAAATTGTGTATCATCATTCTCCTCTTGAAGTCGAATATATCTAGCTCATAAACACATTTTGTAGTGTAAAATTAAATTAAATAATTATTCAAACATTTGAATATATTTTTAAGTCATGGGTTTGGGATGAGGTAAGATCCATTTATGATTATGTGGTGGTAATCTCTGCCACCCTGGCCTCTTTTCTTGATTGAAACATTCAAGAAGGAATGCATGCGGACTCATTTTGGGGGAAGTCTTGTTTTGTCTTGGCTTTCTTTCTTGGGCATTCATCTCTTTCTCAACTCACTTCCTCATTTTGGTATCTGCATTCTTCTTGTTTGGTATCCTCAATCAGTATTTGCAATCATCTTGTCTTGTTTTCCTATTCCCATTCTCTTTTTCTCCTCTCTATTAGTTGGAATTCTTATTGGGTGGCATTCTTCCTTTGTCTCTTTTCAGATGATTATGACATTACTTTCACCCTGCTTGGTCTTTCTTGGCCGAGCGCCAATCTTGTGCATTCGTCACTTAGACATCAAGGGAGGGTTGCAATTGTTTTATCATCATCTATCAACTTTAAAAAACAAACGCCACTACCGTTTTGATCACTCTAGTTTTGGAAGGAAAGAAAAATTTGAGCTCTTGAGAAATCCACTATTGCATCATCAATCGAGCAGTCAAGAAACTTGTACAGTGGTTGCTTATCTAGTCATGGGAAGAAGTAGTCAACAGAGTTAAATCAAGCTTCTGTTATGCGAATTATAGGCACACGATGAGAGTTTTAATTTGTTAAAATTATAGCATCAAAAAGTTCTATACTTGTTCTGATAATCACCATGCATTGGAAAGTAAAATCAATGAATTTCATCGTCTTGTTGAAAGCATAATGAAATTGATTCTTTGTTAAAACTATGAAACTAGTCTGATGGAAGACTCTTTCTTACTTGTCATGAACTTGTATAGTTTATTTGATCTTGTATTCGAATTTCTCTTCATTGATTATTTTTGAACCTGAATGTTAGTTTGATCTCTCATCGAAATTCCTTGTGAACTATTATGTCATTGACTAAGTTGTAGTCTTCTCTATACTCTGTTCTCTTAACTTTTGAGTTGGAATCATGCATATTTCTCTTTCCACTCTAAGGCCATTATATGAAGTATAAACATTAAAAATCTCAAGAGTTCTTCAATATTGAACAAGTATCTCTCTATATATGTTTAAAGTAAGCAGTTTATTCTTAAATGAAGTGGAATGATATTGAGCCAAGTCATTGTAATATAACCCAAGAGTCAAGTCTCATCATGTTGAGCAAGGGTGAGAGTGTTGATGGAATAGGTGTGCCCATAAACAATAAATCCTTGGCCAAGGTTACGATGCTTGCAAAAGCAATAATCAGCTTTCAAGAACCAAATACACCCTGGTCAGAATGGTCTTTCTAGTTAGGAGTACCTATAGTGAGAGATCGACCAGGGTAGTATAGGTTCTTGACACCAGGATCAAATGGAATGATGGTATTTATGTGATCCTTTATTGAATCCCCATGTGAAGGTTTGGGTTTCTTCAGTTGAAGAAACACGAGAGACCAATAGGTCTTTGGTTGGGTAGAAAAGCCCTTGATGATACTTCTTTTTCCCTTGAAGACAGAGTCCTGTACAAGCATTCCAACCTTTAGACTGTACTTTCTTGTAACTTTTCTCTCCCTCTTAATTTCAGTTATATTTACTTTAACATGTTTATTTCATAGTTATAATAAATGATCTTTTCATTTTGAAAGTAATGGAAAATTTAGTTATTAACCAATTGTGGTTTTTGGTTATATAGACTGTTAATTGTTTCCTTTTAGCTCAAATTGAAAAACTAGAAGTTAGTTGATGAATTGTTTATGTAGTTATTGTTCAGATTGTTTATTTTTTCAGTTTGTTATTGCAAAGGAAACTCTAGTAAGAAAACTAGTTAGTTACACTTCAGTTGAATCTAGTAGTAAGTTACCATTCTTAAACTGTAGATTAGTTAGAGTGTTACAACTTGGGAGGTTCAAGAGGTCCAGTAACCCGCCAAAAGGAATAATTACATGAGAATGCATTTGTAAGTGTGATATTTCAAGATTTTTTTTAAATGATGATTTATTAATGATGGTTTTATTTTCATGAGAGTTTTATGAAAAAAATTTAAATGGATTTAATATGTGGAATTTGCATTTAGAGGAGGAACAAATTGTGATGCAATATTCGAGTATGGACAGTTAGGAAAACTTGGGTTGCAACCAAATCTGATGGTGTTACTAGGTTCGATAGTGCACTCTGAAAGCTCATACGGGAACAAAGCTTGTTGCAAAGAAGCATTGGATAGCAGGAAACCAAGAATCTTGGTATTACGCATGCAATGAAGGAGTGTGCTAAGTTTTGGGGTGATTCACTTCTAGGAATATTAAGTCTGAGCCCAAACTTGAATGTAGGAACAAAATTCCCAGTTGATCGTTTTGAATATATGGGAAGTTTTTATATTTTATTTGGTATATTTTCCAATCCTGGTTGATTTCTTGATCATTTCAAAGATGGAGATCCTGAAATATTTTAAAGTACTAATGAAGGTTGAGCTATGTTGACCTCATCAACAATTCTCCTGCCAATTATCATATTCCACATGCCTTGTGATTTTTCCCTTAGATTTCCTCATGTATTGATTGAATTTCCCAAGTGTCTTGTTCTTATAAAAGGTCGGGAGATGTTCTATTTTAAGTTAAGTTCAAAATTGGTGGATGTCAGAGAACCAACACTTTAAGTTTCGTTCTTTTTCCTATTTTGTGTTCCATTCTAGACTAAAAACTTGTATGTTTCATAGAAGCTAATCAATATCAGAGCCCAATTTAAAAGCTATCTTCTGATATGAAATCTTACATAGCTGATTGTTTGTTCCTATTGGACAGTGACTGTGTGTTGTTCCATTTAAGGGTGCATAGAGACACTATCTGGTGGCAAATGATCCCCCCTCTCTTTAAAATCTTGAGTCATTTTGTGCCTAGTTGTGAAGCAATTTGGTGACGTATGGAATGGTTTGCTCTGGTTTGGTTAATTCTTGAGACATGCATGGATAATACCTGGGAGAAACTTTACTTTTTCAATACTTTTGATGCTTTACTAGAATAGATGTTTAAATTTTAGAAAATGTTTCACAAAGGAGATGAATGCATGGAGTTTCTTTATTACAAATCTTTTGATTCCATGATATTGTTGAATGCTTAAAGCTAAATCTACTTAAGTGAAAGCAAGTTATTTTAAATTCATGAAATTTTATTACAAATATGTCGATTTCATGAAGTTGTTGAGTAACCATATCGATATTATCCTTTACATATCCCTATGATTCCTTTGAGAACCCAAAAAAATGATTTACCCCTCGTGATTAACAACATTGTCACAAAAAACCCTAACATGAACCTAGTATGGTCAAGACCTGACACAAACAAGCCTTGGGATTAAGCTGAGTTATCCTAAGATTTATGTTTGTCATGGTTCAATCTTTTAATCAAAGATAGGTTCTCGTAGTTTTTCTGTAAGGATTTATCTACATTATTGGTGTGTGACTAACATCGTGATCAACAATATCATATTTTCAAATTCCCAATACAATCATGTCAATGAGTGTGACAAGAGAAAACATCAATGATATTAAATAATTCCATAAATAAATATAAACAACTTAGAGACACTCTTTACATAATACCAACAAAATTTCATCCTACAACTACTTCATCACTTTATTATCTTTCTAAAAATAGACACAATGTGATTGAAAATCTAGAAAAATCCTTACACTTTCATAGTATCCAACCAATACCAAAAGAACCAACCTCCTTGAAAGAATAAAAAAATCCTATTCAATAGCAATAGGGTGAAACATTAATGTGAAAATTTGAGCACCAAGAGAATCAATGATCAATGAGCATTTCCACCCAAAATGGGAATCTCAGATTGAAAGGCCATTTTTAGAGGTATAGTGGTAGCTAGGAAGGGTAATGAAGAGTATATAGAATTGATGTAAGTAATTAGAAGAGATCCCCTACATTAATTTTTAGGTTGGTGGGTGGTGAAGAGTAACACTATTACATTCAACACTCAAAACCCATTTAAAAATTAAAACACTCTTCCATCATTGAACACCTTTTAAATATCTCACACCTTCAAAACACTTTATACTTTACCATATTTTGGTCCCCCACTTTGGAGCTCATTAGGAACTCAACAAAGTTTCAAAACCTAAATAA
>VDFB02091457.1:0-16449 GCA_007258455.2 Sequoia sempervirens | reverse complement strand
AACAAAAATGTCAGCATCACAACTAGTGGTAGCCATGTTTGCATCCCCACCATCAGTAGGAACATCTATAGTAAGAAAGGCTATGGGGGGAACATACTCAGAGGCCAATGATGAGAACATCATGATAATGGACCAGATCATGAAAGAATAGGAATGAGTAGACCAAATTATAAAATAATTATTAGGACAACAACAACTAGAGATAGTGGTGGGATCAACATTGGTCATTAAAGTGTAGCATGAGAGAGATGTTCTAAGGAATGTTATTGAAGAAATAGAGACACCACAAAACCAACTCAAAGGGAAGGTAATCCTAGAGAGGAGGATGTAGAGGCAGAAGAAGTAATAGAAGTAACGCCTCCAATGCAACAAGAGGAAATAGTTGAAGTACAAGATCTTGCTCCCCTTGAGAAAGAAGAAGAGGGAGTGTAGATGGAAGACTGTGCAAGGGTTGAAATGATCAAGGATCAATCCTAATATATAGAGACTGGAAATAACATGCAAGAAAAAATTCTAGAGTCTTAAGAAAAGGAGAGCTCAAGAGGAAGTTAACCATAAGGATCTACTAAGGTTGGCAACAAGAAGCTTGAAGAGCTAGATGGAATTAACGGCATGGACCACCTCAAGCATTTATAGAAGGTGGAACCCAAGAAGAAGGTGAAATTTTGTCAAGAAAAGTTAATGAAGAATCACTCTAAGTAGGAGCAAGTGATAAAAGTGCCTTTGGTCAAGAAAGAAACAAAATTGAAGAATCAAAACAAAGAGTTTTTAGACATAGAGACCAAACATTTGGGGAAATCCCTAAGGAGATATCTCTAGGTGAGGATATGCTTGATTGGTTGGCTAATCAATTTCAACCACCAATACAAGTTCAGTTGGTGCCACTTGAATTCAGAAGCATTATGCAAGAATTAGAAATACCAAATACTAGAGCTAAGACTAGGGTCATACATGCTATCAAAATAAGTGAAGATGGTGGAAAAGTTATACAAGTTGCTACTCCTATAGGATCTAAAGAGAGAAACATGAAGTTACACCTAAGGACTACAAGATATCAACAATCAATATTAGGAATACTTTGAGAGAAGAGGACATTGAGGAAATGAGAATGAATTTAGAAACCACTATTGTCTAGATGAAGAAGGACAAGCAAGAGACGAAGGAAATAAAAAAGTGCATTTCTCAAATACAATTTTTTTCTCGTAGCGGTAACACAACCAAGCCAATCATTAGCAAAATTTCCCCAAGAACCAATTGTAATGTCTAAAGAACAGGTGAGTACAATTAAAAACCTTAAGCATAAAGCAAGTGCATTTGATGATTGGGTAGGGAGTATCATGAAAAAAGGCGAGGAAGCAATTAGAGAATCCATAGTAAAATATAAGGAAGCTTCCCACAAGTTTAAGAAGCCTAGGAAGCTAACGAGTAATTTTAAATATCATTTAGACCAAAATGATATGGAGTTGCAACGCATAATAACCGTCCAAAAGATGGGCACACATATTAGAAGAAAAGGTGTTGATGGAACAAGATATTCCAAAGTTAAAGACTTGGAGGTTCAAAAGATAGAGAAGATAAAAATTGGATAAAGGTAATTGAGGAAGAATTGGATCAGATAGAGAAGAATCAAAACTAGGAATTAGTTCCCAAACCAGCTGATAAGAATGTGATAGGAACAAAGTGGGTGTTTTGAAATAAGTTGAATGAAGATGGTGAAGTAGTAAGGAACAAAGCTAGGTTGGTGTAAAAAGGATATTCACAAGTTGAAGGAATTGATTTTGAGGAGACTTTTGCTCCAATAGCTAGAATGGAAGCAATAAGGATGTTTATAACTCTTTTTGCTCATAAGAACTTAAAGGTATATAAAATAGATGTCAAGTCAACTTTTCTAAATGGTGATTTAGAAGAAGAGGTATATATCAAGAGCAATTAGATGGTTTAAAGTTATTAGAGAATCTGAACATTGTTTTCAAACTCAGGAAATCTCTATATGGTATCAAACAAGCTTGCAAGCTTGGTATGCTAGATTGGATAAGTACCTACTTCAACAAGGATTCAAGAAAGGTAATGCAAATAGTAATTTATGCATTAAGGTTTAGGAAGACAAGTTGTTGATTGTGGTTGTATATGTTGCTGACATCATCTTTGGTGGAGATGATGATATGTGTGAAAAAAATTTAGAAGAGATATAGAAATAATTTGAGATGCCAATGATTAGTGAGTTATCCTTCTTCATTTTGCTTCAAATTTTTTAGCAAGATGGTGGCATCTTTATATCTCAAGAAAAATATGTAAATGTAATGTTGAAGAATTCTGGGAAGGAAGATTCCAAAATAGTGGGTACTCCTATGGTGATAGGTTGTCACTTAAGAAAATCTAATGATTCTTCGGAGGTTGATCAGACTCTATAGGTCTAGACCATATATCATGCATGTGGTATGTTTTGTTGCAAAATTTCAAGCCAATCCTAAGCAATCTCATGGGAAAGATATGAAAAGAATCTTCAAATAATTGAAGGGAACTCCAAATTATGAGGATAAAAAATTCCCTCTGAGTTCCTATATTGATGCTGATTGGGCAGGTTGTGTTGATGACTAGAGAAGTAAAAGTGGAAGTGCATTCTTTTTGGGAGACATATTGGTCTCATGGTCTAGTAAAAAGAAATACTCAGAGTCTTTGTCCACAACAGAAGTTGAATACATTGTTGCAACATCTTGTTTCACTTAAGTGCTTTGGATGAAGCAAACTCTCAAGGATGTGAAGGTGGTTTATGATGAACCTATTCCTATATTGTGTGACAACACAAGTGCAAGTAATATTTCCAAGAATCTGGTAATACATTCAAGGACTAAACGCATTTCTATTCAGTATCACATTTTAAGAGAGAAGGTTGCAGATCATTAAGTTAGAATGGAGTATGTTCCTACCAAGGATCAAATTGTAGTATCTTCACAAAGGCACTTTCAAATAATAATTTTGAGTATCTTTGACATAAGTTGGGGGTTATTGCTTCTCCTTGATCTATCTAAATGCATAGATGGTGCATCTTTCTAGGGAGAGAAATTCATGTCATATCCTTTTCTCCTGGATTGATGTATACTCCCACTTAGGGGGAGTTGGTTGTAAGGGAGAGTTTTGATGCATTTGTGCAAGCATTGAAAAAAAAGGTGTCGTTGATAAAAGGGGGAGAATGTGTTATTGCTTAAATTAAAGATATTTTTCCCTTTGTTCCTGAAGTCATAAAATATCCTATTGTTTTATGCAGGAGTTATGGTCCTTTGTCCTTGATGTCAAAGGAGGAGAGTGAGTAGTTGTGTTGCAATCAATGCCAAAGGGGTAGATTGTTAGTAGTTGTTGTCATTGATGCCAATTGATTGTTGGTTGTCATTGATGTCAAAACTTGAGATTTGTGTGATATTGTTGGAAGTTGGTTGTCATTCTTGGGAGTTTGTTGGCATTAGTTGGTATTTATGTCCTTGCTATAGTTGGCATTGGTTGTCATTGTTGAAAACTTTTAGTATGGGCTAAAATTGATGTATGGAAGGGTTGTTGAAGTTCATGGTTGGATTTCATGCCCTATCTAAGAAGAGTTGTTGAATTTCATGACTGGTTGTCTTCCTTATCTTATATTTGTTGAAATTTGTGGTTGGATATCATTGAGTATGATTTATGTTAGCAAAGTTAGTTTCATAATGATATATTAAGATGAGGATTAGAAGCATTAAGAAGTATTGTTGATAGTGGACAAATGCTTTTAAAGGTCAAAAAAATGTCTTATACTCTCTCCTAATATTTCTGATGAAGCATGTGTTACTAAATAAAATATCCAGCCTCTGTAAGGTACCTAAGTGTTTCTAGTTCAGGAAGCTGCATTGAAGTCTGTTTGGGAGAATGCTCCCCATTCCTCCACTAATGAAGATTTGGGTTGTAGTTTGGGATTCAATGTTTGCGCTCTGTGGATGTTACAATCCTATCTTTTTGGGTCACCTATGTTACTGAGGAGGTTTTTGTGAATTATAGAAGGTTGGCAGTATTGTTGGTTGTCCAGGCTGGTTTGAGAAAGGCTCCATATTTCTCTATATTGATGTATCAACTCTTGCGGTTTGTTGAATGTACTCTCAATTTCTATGCAGTGTTTCAATTCCAATTTCATGTGATGAAGTGGTCTGCAAGCTATTTTGTTAATTTCATATCTCATGTTCATGCATTCTTTGCTTCCTAAATATAGTTTTCAGTTCCTATTTGTTTGACAATGGCTTTTGATGGCATGATAGTATGAAAGAAGTGTACAAAAGTGTTTTTGGATGTTCAGAGAACATCCCCATGTGATATGCACATTGATATTCTCCTTTGTTGGAAGAAACGAAACCTATGGTCGATAAACCTACTCCAACACAATTATAACTTGAAAATTGTGCAAAAAGAAACCAAAATACTAAAGAGTGTAGATGTAGACATCATGCTATTACTCGTAAGTTAAAAGAAGATGACATACCAACAAACTAAAACCAAAATCTAACTAAATAAAAGCATGATGATTCTCCACCTTCACCACACCACAAAAAAACTATGAAACCTCTATGGACATTATCATTATACCTCCTACTATGATCAACTTGAATGATGATGATGAGATTGTTAAGATTGATGAGGAACTGCATAATGAGCTAAATTTATTATTTTCCTCTTCCATGAGCTTAGATGAGAAAAATCATGATGATCCTCCTAACAAGAGTGCATCACCATGTGTTGAACTTGGTGATTGTCCTAGTATGGCATCATTTTTGCCCCTTTGGTTAGTCAAATATGTCTTCTGATGATGAACAAGATTGGGATGCAGATGACTAGCTTTAGGTTGGCTCGCATGTGTCATACTAGCTTTATTTCTATCCATGTTCTTTGTGTGATTTCACGTGTGTAATGTGATCCCTCATACTATGTTGCTTTGTGTGTCTTTATGTTTGTGAGCCTACTTTGGATAACCCTTGTCACTTCGTTGGTACAAGGATACAAAGAAATCGAACTTGTTGTGACATTCTTCTATTTGTATCTTCATTCTTTTCTCTGTCGTAGCCATTATCTTTTGACTTGTCATTTTTTTTCCTTTTGGGGATGATGCAAAGCATTGAGACATTTAGGTCTCTTCCATGTTGACCTAAAATGATTTTTTTCCTCTCTCTCTCTCTCTTTATGTCAATCTTCCTTTGTGCTTGTTGTTCCATGAGTTATTTGGGGAATGGTGACAATTCCAAGCTCGATTATATCACTATAGAAAAGATATACACTAACCTAAAATCTGTGGATCCCTTATGTGTTATCTTAGGATTGTATATGCAAGACAACCTCCTTTCCATGATGTAGTTGTATTGTAGAAAAATGTACTCCTTTACATTTTCACACTTTGTTTAGGCTCCTCAATTAAAATGGACTTAATAATGCCTTAATGTAGTGTTGAAAAATGTATCCCTTTACATTTTCACACTTTTTTTGGGCCCTCTAATTAAATTGGATTTAATTATGCCTTAATAATCCCTTTTATTCAATTACAACCCTAATAAATTACATTTTCTGAAGGGGAAACCCGACAATCATTAATGCCAATACATAAAACTTTACCTTGAGTAATGTGTGTTCGAAGAATAGGGGCCTCTGAACCATTTTCCCATGGGTGAATGGGTCCTCCCTATGCCTTTGAACCTAATTTTTTTAAAAAAATTAGCAGTATTTTAAGGTTGTTGAATCCATATTTCAATGTCAGCTTGCAATGTTTGAATTTTGGGAAATTAAGGATACATACCTATAAATACAAGGTTATTTTCTAAGTTTCACCTAGCATTTTCAAGATATCTCAAGAGAACTTTGAAGAGCAATTTCACAAGATAAAATTTGATGATCAAGAGCATTCAAGAGCAGATATATAAGAGATTTATTGTAGCATTCAAGATCCATTCACCATGTCAAAGTCCTAAGCATCGTACATGTTTTTGGAGCTAACATTGTGATATAGGTTTCAAGATCAAATTCAAGCATTCAAAGCATCAATTCAAGTATCAAGATCCACATCCATTGAATCCATTTTATGCAAGTTTCTGATCTACATTCAAAGATTCATCGAAGGGTTTGTTGTTTGGTAACATAACATTTTTCGTTCTTCATTTCCTCTTTCATGCTTTATTTCATTTCAAGGTTTGATTACCAAAACACGGTTTGACCAAGGAAAACCCCCATTCACCAAAAACAAACATGTTTTCCCTCTTGTGTGTGTTTTGCAGATTTAGATTGAAGAAGGATTGAAGACCTCTTAAAGTGTATTATTGGAAAAGTTGTCAAAGTTGTAAAAGTTGTCAAATCACGTAATCTAACCAACATATTTGATTTCTGACTTTTTGACATTGAAACTTGGACAAATCAGAAGCTACAAATCAACATCAGAGGCACCCAAAAGTTTTTGAAAAACCATGACAAAAGACCCATTTGCCCATGGGCGAATGAGTCCTTGACAACTTCTAGAAAGTGACTTTTGGTGACCGGTAAACACATTTTTTCCCTTCTCATATCTACAAGAGGTTCACTATTTCTATTAGTCCTAGGTTTCATCTACAAGATTCAACCTTTACATGTCATGAATGAGTGCATTTGATATTTTAATGTTTATCCCAAAACCCTTGTTCAGTCATTTTGTCGTTGTTTCTATCTGAAGGACACCTTGCAACATTTTTGATGACATGTCGTTGTTTAGACTTCACAAATCTGAAGGAAAGTTGTGGACTCTCTTAGTGTTATGTTTTAAATTGAAGATCTGAGTGTTACATTGCATAATTGGGATCATTAAGTATTTTTCATTTGCCTCCCAAGAGTGCATTTTAGTCATATTTACCCCATCCACACACATAAAGGAAATTGCTAGATCTTCCATAGAATTGACTCACCTAAGGGCTGAAAGTTAATTCTATCTTGGTGGATCTCATTTCCTAAATGAAATAGAAAGTTAAGAGGTTTTGAACCCCTACCCTATTTTTCTATGTTTCATTATGGTGAATCTAACATTTTGAACATTCTAATTTTTTATTTGGAGTGCATTCAAACCCTAGATCTAGGATTTGAATTAATTCATTGCATTTAAGGTTTCTAAATTTGGCATAAAGTTGCATTCCATTTTAGCTATAAACTTGCATTTTGCATTCATTTTAAATCTAAAAATTCAAAAAAAAATGCATAATGTTAGATTGATTTTGCATAGTATTTACATAATAGCATACTTTCAGTCACTTAAATCAGAAAATTGGATCAAAATTGCATTTAAAAATAGGTCATTTTGGATGTCATTTAGTATCATTTTACACTTGCATTCAACTTTGATTTTCCATATTTCTAAAACTATAAGTACCTGTTTGCAACCGGATGTAATGCCTAGCCCAAGCTAACTCAAAACTCTTCTTTTGCTGCCTTGGGAATTTTGTCAAACAATTGGTGTGCAAGCTGATATAGGCTGATAAGAACTTCTAATTGATTTTTTTTTACTTTCTCATCACCAATGATGTTTCTTTAAATGTTTCCAATGGTATCAATGATTGCCAATGACAACTATGAATGTCTCTAAGATGAAATGCAATTGTTTTAATGCACTTTTGATGTATATAGAGGACTGAAACTACTTGCAATATGCAGCTACAACAATTAGAAATTATGACAAACACTTTGGATGCAACCTAAGATGGCATTTATGCACTTACAACCAAGTAGCATTAATACAAACACTTGGTATGCAATATTATAACATTATTTATGCCAAAAGAGAACCTTACAACCAATTGACATTTCGTCAAACAATTGGCATGCAAACTAATAAGCTAATCATGAATAATATAAACAAGCTCAATTACAATAGTATTTGACCAGCAACTTATATCTCCTTCTTTACAATAAAATGTCTAATACAATGATGCTATGAATTGGCCAAGACTCTTGGCTTACAAATATGCAATTTTCTATCACTAAAATGCAACTAAATGACTGATATAAAAATCTTGGAAGAACCTGGTATGAGATGGCAGCTCCCACAAAAATATTTGAATCTCCCTGAAGGCTGGGAATTTGGCCACCAAACTTTGCAACACTCTTCCACCAACCAAGGCGCCCCTTTTGCAATTTATTTCAGAATTTTTAGAGCTTCCTTCCGCCCTTGCTGCTTGAAGGTTATGAAAATATAAAATAATTACCAGCTGCAAACTTCTCCAATCTATTCCTAAAATGATTGCCGAGGCACTAGCAATTGATCCCTCAAGTACCCACAAAAATATGATCCTTCAATGATGAGCTACAAATGAAAATGCAAGATCTTTCATGGCTGACCTGCAAACTGAAACAAAATTGCAGACCTCTTTTCTTCACACAAAACTCTCCAAAATGCCTCAATAAGCTCTATGATGAATACTGATTGCATCCACCTCTCAATTTGGGAATGGGGCCATCACCAAACCCTACTAACCAAGGGAGCATCACCTTGATCAAGCTGTAACTTAGTTCCAGCCAAGAGAAAATTCTCAATAAGCAATTATAATTTCCCACATAAGATGATAAAAGCCAAGCCCAAGCTTCTATTTATACTTTTTCAAGGGAAGCCCACTCACTTTTCTTGTCAATGTGGGATAAAAGATATATTTCATTCTTTTAAGTGACTTTGTAATATTCATTTTATTTTTCACTTAAGTCGCAATTAAATATAAAGTCATCCTTTGATATTAATTTATTGGAATAACTTTATAAATAATTAACTTAACATTTAATTAAAATAATCAATTAAGCTATCCTTATGAAATAACATTAATTTGGACAACTTAATCAATTAATTAATTAAATTTCTTCACCTCCAAAATTAGGACATTACACTAGAACCGGAACACATAAAAAAACTTAGAAATTACGTTTTCATTTTTTAAAACCCTACACAAAGACCCTGTTGGAACACAAAAATCTATTGAGAGGGGGGGTGAATCAATAGATCTTAAAATTTTGATCCTTAAACACTTTGTGTAGATTGAGGCTTAAACCTTTAATGTGCATATTGAGACTTAACATACAAATATATGAACATGCACACACACAAGCATCACATAACACAAGATGTCCACAGAAAATCAAAGATGGGAAAAACCACGATGAGAAATGTTGCTAGGAGCTACTGTCCTAATCTAGCCTCACAATCCAATACTCAGTTACAATGCTTTAAGGGAACCAACCCTAAGGAGACACCAACCCCTGGTTTTAGGAGCACCCACTCCAAGGAAGCACCCACTCCCTAATCTGAGCATCTACCCAAATATTTGATGGCACCCACAAATCATACTTACAATTCAGAGTATTACAATTTGATTACAATTCTATGTTGCAACCTATTTGCAACTGTGCAATGTTCTACCCCCTCTACTTCTGCTCTATTTTTCTTCTTCTCAATTAGTGCATTCTTTGTCTATCTCAAGAGGCTTTGGATACTCTCGGCAACATATGCACTATGTCTTCTGCAACTTTTTTCTCACATTACTATCACACATTGTTCCACCATTAGTCAAAAATTGATATCATACTTTTTTATCTCCTTCACCGAATAACAATGATTTCCTTGAGATTCTCAACCATAGAATTGATCTTTGTTAGGCTTTATTTGGTATCTTCTTCATCACACAACCTCTACATTGAACCACATCCACATTAAATTCAAATACAAAAAATAACAATCTACAAAACCCTAGGATTAGATATGCATTTAACTTATTCCATTGTTTATCTGATCTTATCTTGATTTTTCTACACATAGCGATCTATGCCATTGACCTACAAGTCAAATATTTATTCATATTGGTCACTAGTGTAGTTGGACCAATTATTTTTTCTTCTATGTCAGTTACTTGCTGAAACCCTTGTTTACATAGACTTAGCCATTTGTGATCTCCATCTTTGAATCTGAGACGTCGATCTGTTACCTTCGTTCCATGATCCTTTGGCTCTACGTTCATCTCAACACCTTTAAAACATTATTGTTAGATCATCTTCTTTAAATGTGTGTTGTTGATCTTTATTGACTGGTAATCACCATCAAAACTTTGCCTCTTGATCTCCATTGTTAATCATATGACCATTGTGATCACATAGTGCATCACAATAACCTTAAACCCTGACCATTTGATTAACGGTCCTTTAAGAAACTGTCGTCGATTTCCTTCATACATCGCTTGAAAAATACAAGGTCCACCAAGACACATGTCCAAAGCCCGCTATCTCATGAGCTCTAATAATGGACCCACTCATTCTTAGTGGGCTGGCAGGCTGTCACCATTTTTCATCCACATCATCATTATGCAACTCACAACAAGGATGTGAGTTGGCTTATTGATCAATCATCCTCCACAATATATCATCACACGTCACCATCCACTGACTTTGTCTAGTCCCACCTTCAAATTCAATCTCTTGTGTCATCTTGCACCGTTCAATCAAGCACCACTTGATCTCCCCGCTGTGTCGTAGGACTTAGCCAAGACCCACCATAAAATTAGCAGGCTTGCGGGCACCGTTTATCTCCAACCTTCAAATGTACACCATTGATTTTCATCGTGAGAATACACACACCGTCAACTAGAAGGCTAGGTAATTGGGGGTCGATCACCGAATGAGTTCAAAGACATAAGTTATGACTTATGTGACTTGCAATCGCCAAAATACAGTCATCATGAAATTATAAGGTTATCTTAATGCCATGACTGTTAGACCTAGGGTTAAAATGATAAACCCTAAAATTATTCGAGAGCATACATAAACCATTTTTTAGCTCATCCTTAAACCTTTAAACCTGCAATTTATGTTTTTGAGAAGCTCTCAGAAAACCCATGTCGAATCTAGTAATAGATTCTCATTAAAATGCTTGGAAGCCATTGTTGCAAAAAAGTGACATCATTTTATCAATTATGCAACATTTGAAAAATTTCCTCTTTTGCATATACAACTACTCACACATTTCCAAAGCCAGTTCCACATCTCTCATAATCATCCTTTGTCATCATGCCAATAATCTTCCTTGCATGATATCCCCTTTTGACATCAATGACAAAAATATTCCAACAATATCCCCCTTTGTCATTGATGGAAAAACCAAATTCTCACTCAGCCTATATCATTTGAATCTAATACAAATTCATGCTTTGTACCAGTTGTTGAGAAGCCATGTACCAATTAAAGATATTGTAGTTCATGCTCAGTACTAATGTCATCTTTACTTTCTCCCCCTTGCTCAATTTCTTGAGCATTTGCACAAATTTCTCCCCCTTTGACATCAATGACAAAGGGCACACTCCCCCTAAAAACATACTCCCCCTTTGACAAGCAATTCAAAGAGAAAGTGGGGGTCCTTGAATCTGCAACCATCAAGTCATTAAAAAATTGTAAAACAAGTTTTAATTGACTTGATCTATCTTTACTTTTCCAGGGAAGAATGAAGCTCCCTTTGGATTCAAGCCCTATCACTAATATTTAGTGATATGATGTGGGAGAAATTACTCCCAAATTCTACCTTAGATATTCAAATTGATCCTTTGGAAGAGGCTTGGTGAAATTGTCAGCCACTTGTTCTTTGGTGGGAACATATTCCATGTTGACCTCTTTTTCTACAACCTTCTCTCTAATGAAGTGATACTTTATGGATATGTGATTTCTTCTAGAGTGCATCACTAGATTCTTTGAGATTTTTATTACATTGGAATTATCACAAAGAATAGAGATAGGTTCAATTTACTCTACCTTAATGTCCTTAAGTGTTTGCTTCGTCCATAGGACTTGAGTACAACATGCTACTGTTTCTACATACTCTACTTTTGTTGTGGAAAGAGTGACTTATTCTTGCTTCTTGCTTGTCTAGGAAACCAAATTTTCTCCCAAGAAGAATGCTCCTTCACTTGTGCTTATTCTATCATTCACACATCTAGCCCAATCAGCATCTGTATATGCTTCCAAAGTGAAATCTTTGCTTTTGAGGTACTACAAACCATATTCAACAGTACTTTTGATGTATCTGAATATTTTTTTCATTGCATTGACATGAGACTCCTTTGGTGCAACCTAAAATTTTGCTACCATATTTACTGCTTGCATTATGTCTGGTCTTGATGTAGTTGAGTATAGTAAGCTTCCAATCATTAAATTTTACATAGTTTGATTTGCATCTGGTGACTCATCTAATTTTCTTAGCTTACAACCAATTATCATGGGAGTATTGACTAGTCTACTATCCTCCATACCAAATTTCTTAAGCATTTCCTTAGCATATTTAGTTTGAGATATAAATATCCCTTTATTAGTTTGTGCAATTTTTAAACCAAGGAAAAATGATAACTCTCCCAATATTGACATCACAAATTCATCTTGCATATTTGTAGAAAATATTTTACACATTCTATCATTGCTACCACCAAATATGATGTCATCCACATACACAACAACAAAAATCAAGTGCTCACCTTCATATTTGAAATACAAATTACTATCTACACATCCTTTCCTAAAGCCTTGTTGTTGTAGGTACTGGTCTAATCTTGAATACCAAGCTCTTGGTGCTTGCTTTAGATCATACAATGCTTTCCTCAATCTACACACATAGTCATCATCCTCTGATAGTTCAAAACCATATGGTTGTTCTATGTAGACTTCCTCTTCTAGTTTTCCATTAAAAAATGTAGATTTATCATCCATCTGATATACTTTAAACCCTTTATATACTAAAAATGGAAGAAACATTCTAATTTCTTTTAATCTTGCCACTGGTGCAAATGTTTCTTCAAAATCAATTCCTTCAACTTGTGCATATCCTTTGCACACTAGTCTTTCTTTATTCCTTACCATAGCTCATTCTTCATTGAGCTTGTTTCTAAATACCCATTTAGTGCCTATTACATTTTTACTTGGTGGTCTAGGAACCAATTCCCATGTTTTGTTCTTTTCAATATGATGTAGTTATTCCTCCATGGCCTTAATCCAAATCTCATCCTTGCTAGCTTCATCAAAGTTATTTGGCTCAATCTGAGACGGGAGAGAAAAATTGACCTGCTCCTTATTCCTTGTCAGTTTTCTCCTAGTCTGAACTCCTTCATTTTTGTCCCTAATTATCTGATCTATTGCATGATCCTTTTACACATATTTTGTAGGTGCCTTCTCAACTTATGCTTATGATTCTTTTTCATTATTAGCAGTGTTATATTCAAAGTTTGAGTAATCATCAATTTCTTGTCTATCTAATTTGATATGCTTTATGCTCTCATCAATCTTGGCATTAATGCTTTCTACCATCTTGTTCAATCTTTTTTTATAGAATTTGTAGGATTTTCTTTGGGTAGAATATCCTAGAAATATTCCTTCATCACTCCTTGACTCAAAACTTACCATGTTTTCATATTCCGTTTTAATATAGCACTTGCTGCCAAATACCTTAAAATATTTAACTGAGGTTGGTCTACCGTACCATAGTTTATAGGGTGTACTATCATTGTGAGCTCTTATTTGAACTATGTTAAAAATATAAAATGTAGTATGAACTGCCTCCCTCCAAAATATATCTGCTAATTAGGCCTCATTTAACATTGTTCTGGCCATATCCTTCAATACTCTATTCTTTCTTTCTACAACTCCATTTTTTTGTGGAGTTCTTGGTGCAGAGTATTGTCTTTTGATTCCATGTGCCTCATAGTATTCGAAAAATTCACTTGATGTGAATTATCCTCCTCTATCTTACCTTAAGCATTTGATCCTTCTACCTATCTCCTTTTTAACCATTTTCTAGAATGTTCTAAATCTTTCAAATGCTTGTGACTTGTCATTTAGAAAGGTTACCTATGGTTACCTATGTCATTCTTGTGTAGTCATCTATTAGCAACATGAAGTATCTTTCTCCTTTATTTCCTATTGTCCTTGTAGGTCCACATAAATTAGTATGGACCAACTGTAAAGTCTTAGTTGTTGAGTATTTCTTGGTTGGAAAACTGGACTTTATTTGTTTTCCTTGTTGGAATTCTTTACATATAATATTTATAGGCTTGGTTATTTTAGGCACGTGTCTTACCAGACCCCTTGAGCTTACTTTCAACAAATTATCAAAATTTACATGCTCCAATATTCTATTCCACAACTAGCTTTCATCAACTTGCCCTATCAGACAACTCTGACCTTTTATTTCACAAATGTTGTAAAGATTGCTATCAGTTCATAATCCTTATGCAATTTTTTTTCCATTTCTTCTTAGTTTGCATCCTTTTGAATCAAATGTGACCTTGTAGGAATTTGTCACACATTTGACTCACACTTGTATAGGCTTAGAATTGCACCCCTTGCAATTTCACATACATTTTTGCATCCACTTTAGTGTCCACTCCCTTAGCATCTTGAGTAGGCTCATTTTAGCCCTTGTATCATCCTTTTTCCCTCTCAAGATGCTCCAACACCCCTTTTCAACAACTACCCTTGTATGTTAGCTTTCCATTAGACTTGGTGCTTATCTCATTCTTGTTGTTTTGTAGCATGACGTGTCTGGACATTAGCGCGTCGCGTGGACGTTTGCGAGCCGCACTAGCGTCCTGCGACGTTTTAATGCTCAAATAGCTATCTCTAAGCATGTTTTCCACTTTTACTCATCTTTTTTCGGTGGTAATGGCTTGAGACGCCTTGTAACGGCTGAAGAATATTCTTCTTCCTCTTTAAATGCAATCTTTTCACTCCATTTGCATCTTCTAACTTCTCCTAACTCCTTCTAGCTCCATTCTTCCAATTTCTAGCTTCATTCTTCCATCCTAATTTTGCTTGCACAACTCCCTTATTTGTCACAACACTTTCAAGCACCTTCAAGACCTCTTTGCAGCTCCTTTGGCTCTTGAAGCTCTATCTCCTTCACTTCATGCTTGTGAGCATCTTGGGATTTCACATATCCCCTCTCTCTTGCATTTTTTCATTGTGATACGTGTTCTCCTCCTTGAGCGGGGATTGCTTTTATCACTCCTACTTGGTGGTGTGGGTTCTACTCCTGAGTAGGTTTTTCTTTCACCACATGCTTTGTTCATTTCTCTCTTTCTCTCTATCTTCTTGGTTTTCCGTGGAGGTGGGAACACCAAAACAAGGGTTTGACTAAGGCAAACCCCTATACAACCCCAACATTTTCTCTAGATCTTACAGACACAGGTATTAAAGACACTCATCTTGTTGGAGGCTTCATTACTTGGATTGTTGTGAGCATCTTCTTTCCTCTTCACTCTATTTTAGTTCTATCATATTCTGCTACTTTCTTGCATTCTAAGGTTTTTAACAATCAGAGTAGAAGTAGTCATTTAGGCATTTTTTTGTGATAGAAAACTCGTGTAGTCTATCTGAGATGCTATGCGCCTCACAGAGGCAGCTAAAGTGCAGCATTGTTGTATGTATTCTCGTTGACATCCTTTGTGAGAGCTTTTAGTTTGTCTAGAAAATATCATGACAGAATCTTCGGATTCTAAAACTCATTGTTGTTCCCAAGGTAGATTAGTGATTTTCCTGGTGAGGTTCTCTAAATGAAAGAGAACTGCGTGAGTAGTGAATCCATCTCTTCTACATTTGGTAGACACGATGAAATGAATTATTTTTTTAAAAACAAAGGAATTGTACCCTACTTGGTGGGGTCATAAATTTTGACTCGGTGCTTGTAATTCAGAACCGTTTGCACCGTTGGAAAGGTCTACTAGAGAACTAGTTCAATCCCAAAAATACTAGTGCCTTTGGAAATTGAATTTTACAGACCGTCGCGAGTTCCGACCTCAAATTCTGCTCCAAAGACCTCCGAAAATGCGAATTATTAGAACATAGAAAATATCAAAAAAAACATAATGGATTTAATATCTTCTTTTATTAGTTTAGTATCTAATTTTGTTCAAAATTTTAATGATATTCCATTTAATGCATGTGATGGTGACTTAGCTTTACCCATGTCACTTGGTGTCTTTGATCCTTCTCACGAAAGTCCTCTTGTTTCAGAGGATATTTTGTTGCAAGAAGATGAAATTATAGATACCTTTCTTAATGTTACTCTACCATCCCTTCATTCCAATGCACTCTCTTCTAGAGACGATGCATTTGTGAATGATGAATCTCATCTTTGTTCCAATGCACTCTCTTTTAGAGATGATGCATTTGTGAATGATGAAACTCATCTTTTTTCTGATGCACTCTCTTCTAGAGATGTTGCATTAACGAATGATGAACCTCCTTCCACATTTGATTCTCCCTAGATCGATGTTGAGAATGTTTCTTCAAATAACTATTCCACATTTGATCCTGTTTGGATTGATGTTGAGAATATGTATTCAAATAATTGTTCTACTAGTTGTGATGATTTTGTAAATGTAATCCATGTCTCTGCTGCCCCTCAAAGGCCTAAGAGACTAGTCA
>VDFB02091455.1:0-20193 GCA_007258455.2 Sequoia sempervirens | reverse complement strand
AACCATTAATCAAAGTCAATTAACAAACAAGTCAATCTTACACTTGACTCATGCAAATTAAGTCAATTCTATCTTTTACTCATTAATGAAATTAACTAATCAGCTTAACAAGATAGCTTTGAAAAAAGTTAGGTCAGTGATCAATCAAGCTATTTGATTGATGAGTCAATTGAGTTCAATAGTTAATCATAGTAATAGCAAACAAATGCTTGTTAGATGATGTCATTGTTGAAACCCTACTTGCATTTCTATTTGCATGTACCTGGTTAAAACATTTAATTATTGGTTCTTGATAATGGAATGAAATGAACTAGGACAAATGGAAATAGAATGACCCCATGGAATTGGAACATCAATGTTTACATGGCTTTAACATGATAACAGATTTGCGTGCATGAGACTTCTTTGAAACTCAAATGTCATACTGTATGTGGCATATTAGCTAGTTGGCTTAACATCATAGCTTTCAAACAAGTTAATTCAGTGGTCAATCAAGCTAATTGGCTGATGAATTAATTGTGTTCCATGGTTAGTCATAGCTAATTATTAGACATCTTTATCCTCCAAATCACTTAAATCAATCTTGCTTATTCACATTCACAAATACACAATGTTTATAAACATTTTGCATGCTTTTAATAGAAAAAGAGCTTTAGAACAGCATATGTACATTCATCTAAGCATCATAAGACGTACATTTCTGACAGATATAATGGTTTGAAATGTTGTCATGAATATGCATACCAAATATGGAAGCACAAGCAAAAACATTTAAACTGGTTGACAGAATCCCTCGAAGAAATGTTGGCTCTTGGTGTGTAGTGATTGCAAATTATGCAAAGAATTATTTGTCGAAAAGGGCTTTTTGCAAACATTCAAGCAAATCAACTAAATAGCTGATCAAGTTACGTGACTAGTCAATGAAATTAGTTCATTGATAGATCAGTTTTCTTGAATAGTTAATTATAGTTAATTAAAAAACATCTTTGTACATCAAATCAATTAAACCAATCATGGCCATTCATATGTAAAAGGAATTTCTGCAAAGGCTTTTAGATAGACATGGTAGAAAAGCAAATGCAATTGCTAGGTGTAAACCTAATTTGCAAAATCTTCGCCAACATCTTCCTTTCTGTTTCTTATGCTACAAATATTCAACAGGCTATAGCTGTCCATATTAATTGTATCCCTTCGTCTATGTTGAAGCCATATGTTTATTCTATTGCTTTCGCTATTATTTCATGAAAGCTCAAATGTCATAGTATATGTGGTGTAGCAACTAATAAGTCCATCACACATTTTGCTCATGACAATTTAATTTGTCTCATCTGTCTCTAAACCATTAATCAAAGTCAATTAACAAACAAGTCAATCTTACACTTAGCTCATGCAAATTAAGTCAATTCTATCTTTTACCCATTAATGAAATTAGCTAATCAACTTAACGAGAGGAAGCTTTGAAACAAAGAGGTCGCTGATCAATCGCTTGTTTGACTCCATGAGTCACCTGAGTTCAATAGTTAATCAGTAGTAATAGCAAACAAATCCTTGTTTTATGATGCTTCACATAATTGCTTTTTGTGTCCTCGTCTGACTTTTTGTTACAAATTGAAGCAATGATGCTTCATGGTTCAAGTATTAAGTGTAATTGGAAACCTTTCTTGACTTACATTAATTGATTTAAATCTATTTGGAAACCATACTTGCAGTGGTTCTTTATGCTCGATACAAAACAACAATATAGTTAAAATGCATAGCAAAAGCCTGTAGAGAACCATGCTTGCACTTGTGCATTTGGAATTCAAGAACCTATGATAAATAGACTACTAGGTTAATCTGTTTCCAATTGATACTTGTTTCCATTGAATCTAAAAAAAAACTAGCTGGTGTATTTCGGTGTTTTGACTATTAGTATCCATTACACTATCACTGTCATCCATTGCAATTATAATTTTGGGAGTTGTTTGCACAAATGTGTTTTCATGCATTGTGAAACCCAACTTGCATTTCTGGGATAAAATGAAGCAAAATAAATAAAAGTAGCAATTTTTTTCCTTGAGTAACTTGTCTCTTGGTATTCATTCAACGAGCATAGGAGCTTTTGCTCTGTCACTGTAAACGTCCCCTTTCTATTGATAAAAGCTGTCAGTTTTTTAATCTATGTCTTTGCTTAAATTTATTTATATATGTCATCTTGTTCCAAACTCTCAATAAAAAAATAATCTCCATATTCTACCACCAAAGAAAATGCATTAATGTCAAAGGAGTTTGAAATTGAAGATAACAAACCTAATAGCACTCGCTTGGATAAACTATTTTCTATAGTGACAATTTTATTGGTTCCTAGCGTCAAGGCAAGAATACTCATGCATTCAGTTGAAATGCTTTTAACTGGCAGCATTGGGCAATCGCATTTTGCCATTTAACATATTACTTATTTTTTTGTATAGTTTGAATTTGGAGAGCTATTTTATATATTGGAAAATTAGCATTTATCTATTTTTCTATTCGTCCGAGTAGCTTTATAAATCATTTTCGTTTAAAAAATTCGGGAAAATGTGAATGCATAAATTGATTAAATAAATTTAAGCAAAGGCATAGTTTAAAAGTTGGCGGCTAGAGGTACGTAATCCATGAATGCAGATTAAATGCATTAAAATATCAGGAAACTGCGAGTGCATAAATTGATTAATTAAAATTAAGCAAAGGCATAGTTTATCAAACTGGCGGGTAGACGTATGTAATGCATTAATATAAATTAAATGCATTGAATGGCATCTGGCTCGAGGTGAAGGTGCTGGAATGGCTTGGAGGCCACGCGTGGCCAGGGTACTTTGGTCATTTAATATAGAGTTAAGTTACTTGGTATGCATTTCTATTACTTTGTGTGTGTTGTTTTTTGTGTTTTGTAAGCTCTTGTTCTGAGGAAGAGTTTGTAGCCACTGAGCAGGAGATGTTACAGTTGCAGGGTCCAAACCTAGAAACGAGTTACTTGAGATGATAATTTGTTATTTTCCACAGTTCCTTTCCATTAAAGTGCATAATGAAGTTGTGTTTCATATTGCTTTAGTTCACTATCACTGTCACTTTCTGCCTACTGTGTTAGTGCATGTATGTATGTATACATGTCTCTACATGCATATGCATTTACCTATGTGCATATCTATGTAGACATTTGTAGATGCATATATGCATGTATGCATGTGACTGTAGATATATCTATGCATATATGTATGTGTGTATAGATGCATCTATGTGTATATGCATGCAATCATGTGGATGCATATATGTTTATGTCCATACATGCATTCATCTGTCTTTACATGGATGTATCTGTACATATATATACATGTGTATACATATATGTGTGTGTCGATATGTCTTTTCTAGGAAAGAGTTTACAGTGACAGGGCAAAGGTTGTCATGGTTCCAAAAAAGGACACCTGCAGACAAGCTACTCTAGGCAATAAATAGTTTCTTTCATCAGTTTTCTTTTATTTTAACGTCCATAGGCACATTGGGTTTCACAGTGCTCAGCCTATGCTATTCTTCAGAGACTAGTTCCTTGGACAAGCAATTGTCTTTTGTCCAATGTACAATGTGAGAGCTTAACAATAACTTGGCGCTTATGACTCCTCTAAAGATTGCATATCTTCAATTACTGTAGAACTGTTCCATAGTGCAAGCTTTAGAGCCACTGTTCTGTTAGCATGTCCCATAATGGGACCTTACAAACAATATGAGGACAATGTGTTGAGAGGACTTTACAAACTGTTAGGAAAATGCAATTTACAGATATAAGCCTAAACTCCACAATTGCTTTCATCTCTCTCGTTGTCATTGAAGCATAAAGCAAAGATGATTTTTTCGCAACTTCTAATTTTTGTACTTTTACATGATAATTCACCTTATTAATTAATGAATCAAATTATCTTAATTAATTAATTTTCTTTTTCCTTTTGTCATTTCATATCTAATTAATTAGGTAACTGTTGAATAGTATTTATATACATAATAATTAAAACAAAGAAATAATTATAACTATCCTTGTGCACATTTGACCCATCAAACAAAGTCAATTAAAAAATCGGATTCCACTTGTTCACTTATAGTATTGGCATGCAATTTCCTTGAAAAGTCTTGAAAAAGAGGATTACTCACACACCAATAAGGATTCTGATTTGTAACGTTCCTATCCAAATCATCTTCATTGAATAAGATGTTGTGGCATACATTAATTGGATGTATCTCATCATCTTTCTTATCAGGATGCCAACAACCTTGGTTTGTATTTCTCCTTGGGTGTATCTAAATGCCATGAGTTATGAATTCTACTTGCATGTGGATTCATTGCACAAGTAATAGTAAGTGCTACATAACGGTCCAAAATAAACTTATGCATATGGAAATGAAATGACCTCATTTAGTTAGAAAATCAATATTTACGTCGCTTTCACTATTAAGTGATAGCTGGTTTGGCATTAAACAATAGCTAGAAATTGTTTCCACCAGAACTTAACAGTGCTAGCACAAGTCTGTGTTGTTTTTTGGCTTAGTATTGATAAGTTGTCGTGGCCTATTTACACTTTTTTAGGCGCTTAAGCAAATATGGGATCTATTCCATTGATTGCTGTTAAAGAGCTTATGCCACCACTGCAATAACAGAATTACATTAGTGCATGCATATGCAAAAAAAATGTTCTATATTATAGGGTAACCAAATAGCAATAAGTACTTAAAAATTATAAAATGCAATTTGCATTTTAAAAAACAAAAGTTCTTACTTGGGTTGTTTCTCGTTCAAATGAATCTACATAAGAATTATGTTTTGTTTTTATGAATAGCATAGTATATGTCACCCATTGTACTCATTTGTCTAAATTGTCCTTGTAACAGGGATCAATGCTTTCAACTGTATTTAAACAATCACGCACAAACTGCACTAGGGAAAATTGCTTGTGCCTATCACAATTTGTACATTCCTAGAATTATACTTGATCGTTCGATAGCAGATTGCAAGGTCAGTTTTCCAAATTGTCTTTTTGCTTTTCTTGAAATGCAATTGAAATTCTTCAATATAATAACTGCATAAAATTCTTTTCCATGTATTCATTTTGTCATCTTGTATTCCTCATTTCTTTGAACATAAATCATTTAGAAGGCTGCTTCCACATATACAAACAGGAAAATGCATTTTCCACAATTGCAATAGTAATTTGTCTTCGGACAATAGAACAGGTTTTGCTTATGTGTTAATAAGTTATACTTCCTCTATACAATATCCATAGAATAGAATGAACTGCTAGCATGGAATTTTTAAACCCTATTTGCAGTTTCAAATAGCCTATAGAGTCATAAGTCTTTGTTTTATGTCAACTGGTTTTTACCTATATGCATTTAAGGCAATTTTTTACATAGAACTGCTTATATCTATGGCAAGTTGTTGTGCAGAATGCAAGTTAACGTATGTTTAATCTTCCTGTATTGCAAATAAAAGCCTACAAAGTTAATTTCAAAAGCTGACATGGCACATGAGTACAATGAATGATGTACTACGTCACTCATAGGCATGACGCAATATTTTCCCATGGTCTTGCTTACATGCAAAATGACATTACCCACAATTTTTTTTTGCTCACATTGCCAATTTCACTGTGTGCTTTAAACCTCTAAAGTTAAAGAAAACTAAGGAAAGAAACTATTTATTGCCTCAAGTAACTCGTTTCTGGTTCTGGATACTGTAACTATAGCAAAATCTGCTCAATCGCTATAAACTCTCCCAGAACAAAGACTTGTAGAATAGGAAAACAATTTGCACAAAGTAATAGTCATGCTTAACAGCTGACTTAACTCTATAACAAATGAACAAAGCAGCCTGGCTATACATGTCCACCAAGCCATTCCAGCAGTTTCTCATCCACCCACATGCTATTTCATGCATTTGCTTTGCATATATGCATTGTGCACCTGTACCTCTGAGTTTCAATCTCTTTTTTTAATTATTTAATCAATCTATGCCTTCACTTTTGCTTAATGGACCTATGCCTTTGCATTTTCCTCAAATTTTTAAAACATAAATGATTTTAAAAGCTATTCCCACAAATAAGAAAAGCCATAGATCTTCTTTGATCAAACAATGCTTTTGCATTTCCCTGATTTTCTTTAAACAAAAATGATTTGTGAAACTATTCTATACATGCCACTTAATTCATGTTTATCTGAATAGCTTTTAAAATCATTTGTCCTTTGAAAAAAATCAGTCGCTTAGAAGTACATAGAAACAAAGGAATCCAATTACACAAAACACTTAAATACCATAGACTGAGATTGACAATGTGAGCAAAAAAGATTCTTGTCGACCATTTGTTGCATGTAAACAAAGCTACCTGAAAATATTGTTTTGTGTTTGTGGCACTGAAAGTATACATCATGCATTGTACTCATTTATCCATTTTGTCAATGTAATAGGAATAAGTACATACAATCCTGCTGGGGGACAATGGATAACAAGGTTAGGTTGAAGAATTAATACTATTTTCCCCTTGTGCTTCTATTAAATTGCTTGCTCTGTCGTATGTTACGTAGGCTTCTGCTACTACTCAAGATCCATTTTCCAACATATATAGAGATTATTAACTTCCAAGATGCTTGACAACATGATTAATACTATGGAATGCTATTGAGTAAAAGCACATAGGCGACGATGTAAACAATTATAGATTTAGTAATCTAGATAATAGCGTTAGATGCTATTCATAAACAACATTTGCTATTCTCAAACACATTAGGATACACGAGAAACAAAGAAAATGATAGACATTGACACCTATGAATTAACAAAGCGCCACCAAATATCAAACATTAACTATGTGCTTAAGGGCGAGGGACTTTGTAGATTGAGTGCTTTTGCATACAATGTTGGTGATTGTTTGTTTTGACTTATTACAACTATTGCTTAACAATCGTTACACATCAATTCACCTACAAAATGGAGCTATAGATTACTTTGTGAATTGCCTTCAAAACAAGGACAAAGAAGCAATAAAATCATACAACTATGAACTAGACCCTGATACTCTATACACATTGCACAAAGTACATGCTCCGCAAACATATTTCCGCAGAATGCGATTATCTGCAAAGCCACAAGCAGATTGCACAGAAAGTGGATTGTGGGGTGACCTATTTTGCATTCACTAGATATCCAAATGGTTGAATATACAAATATCCCTTTGGTCAAGAACAACAGCAAGAAGGTACTTACAGTTCAATAGTTCTGATCACACAGAATCGGTCTCTATACTATTTCATGACATGAATTCTTTAAGTGGAAACTTTGAACTATTGTTAAAAATTGAAACACAAAACGTAACTTCAAAACAGCCCATAGGTTCACATGAAATAAAAAAACTGTGCACAAAGTATCCTAGAATGTCAAACATTGACAATGTCCTTAGAGCTAAAGGCCTTTGTAGATTAAGCACATTTGCATACAATGTTGGCGATTGTTTGTTTGATTCGATTCAAGTGCTACTTAACAACCAGTACACCTCAACTCAATTACGCAATGGAGCTATAGATTATTTCCTAGCTTGCTTTCAAAATAAGGACAAAGAAGCAATTAAATCATATAACAATGAACTAAATCCTAATACTCTATATACATTGCACAAAGTACATGATCAAGAAACATGCTTCCGCAAGATGCGGTTGTCTGCAAGCCCATGCATAGCCCATAGCGAGTGTGGATTGTGGGGTGACTTTTTTTGCATTCATTGGATATCCAAATGGTTAAAAATACAAATAAGCCTCTGGTCATTGACAACATCAAGAAAGTACTTAGATTTCAATGATTTTGGATATACAAAATCAGTCTCTACACTGTTCCATGATACAAACCCTCTGGCTAGACATTTTGAGCCGCTTCTAAGAATCAAAGCCCAAAATCTAACTCGCCAATGCTCAACAAGCTTACTCCAACTAAAAAAGTTAATCAGAAATTGTCCACAATACAAAAATACTTACTTGACCAAGCCACATGCTTTGCCCAAAAACAAGAAAAATTTGATACCATTTGTCATAGCAAACAATTTTAAACATAAATCAACAATAAGACTTAATCACCTGAAAAACATGATTAGAAAAAAAAAACAAAAAGAAAGTGTACCTAGCAGTCCAAAGAAAAAAAAAAACATTGACACCAATAGAAATTTATAAAACAACAATACAAGATACACCAAAATACCCATGTGCAATTTGCCAAGTGCTTTGTTTGAACAAGGACATCAGAATATTCAAAGAGAAACAAAAACAATTATACTGTAAGCTACTACAATCAGATTCCTTACCATTCACAGATTTCATATGTCATGTATGCTACTTTGCATTGAAACAGTCCACTATTCCAAAGTATGCTACGCCACAAAAAATAAGAACTAATAGACCATTGTGCTATGTGCAAAATTTAACTCATCTAGAAGAACGACTTGTCTCACTTAGAATTGCATTTTCACAGATTTGGGAACTAGGGTTCAAAAGGTCTCAAATAGGCCTAACAGGTTCTATTATAAATGTCCCTGTTGACATGAACATTGTACAAAGAGCATTGCCACAATCAATTAACAACACACAAACAATTGCTGTTTCATTGAAAAGACGCTTAAAATACAAAAATGCATTTCAAAAAGGCATGGTGCGCCCAAATGTCATCATGCAAGCTTTGACTCAATTAACAAGGACACCATTATACAAAATGCACAAAGTCCACATAAACCAAGATTGGCAAGAAGTTCTCCAATGCACTGAAGAAAATGAAGACAATAGTCCAGAAAATACAAGTGAAACAGAATTAGATAGTGAAATGGAAAATGAAAACCCATCAGAAACATTGATACATGGATTTACTGAGTCTAGAAGTATCCATAACATGGAAGACAAGATTATTGAAATTGCACCTGCAGAGCACAAGTATCCAATTGGAATATTTAAGGACATTTATGCTGAAGAAATGAATTCCCCAACTTTATTCTTTGGCAAGTCACGTGATATTGTAAAAAACTTTACGTATCAGAAAATAGTACGCTGGGAGCTCTTACAGTCACAAAGACAATTTGCATATCATACAACAAACATTTTTTTCAAAGCTATAAAGGTACTAATACAACAAGTACTGCCTACAATGACAATAAGAATCCGCAGGGCCAGTTAAAAGGGCGAAAGCTATTTGCGAAAGACGTTAAACACAAACCAAACCTAGAAAAAAATAATACATGCAAATAGGAATATAAATGTATTAAAAATATATTTGCAAAAGACGTTAAACACAAACCAAACCAAAGCTATGTACATTGAACATTCGTAGCTTGAAAGCACATGCAGAAGACATTGTCAATGACTATGGCATAATGCAATCTGATATCTTCTGTCTCCAAGAAACACATATGCATCCATTTGAGCTAAATACCTTGCTGAAGTATTTTGATAGCTTCTTTGTACATAGCATACATGGCATAGCAACTTTAACCAGGAAACATTTACTCCTGTCAAAAACAACACAACATAAAACCTCAAATATTGAAGCCATCACATTAACAGTAATGTTATCTAACAATGAACTCAATGTTTGTAATATTTATGCAAGAGCTGCAACTGCCATAGATGAAGTAATCGCAATCTTGCAAATAATTATTGGATCCACAAATTCAGAAAACATGTACATTTTAGGCGATTTTAATGTCGACATGTCTTCAGAAAGCAGAAGCAAACAAATGCTTCACAGTTATATGTAGCAGAACAATATACAATTTATGTTGAACCAACAACATAGCATGGGAAACTCAGTCATACATGGGAAACTCAGTCATTGATCACATTTGGTCCAACACAACTACAAATATATGCTCTATCTATATATCAGAAGCATATTGCACTGATCACAATCCAATTTTCCTAAAATTGCATGTTGCCCAATAGACAAATTCAACTTTATAGAACTTATAGCCTTATATCAACTTTATGCATTGCAATGTCTTTTCCAATGCTATATCCATTACTTGCAGGAGATCTATGGATGAAACTAAAAGAGAGTCAAAGCAAATACAAACCACACAAGAAGAATCAGCACAACAGTAAAGTGCTGATAGTATTATTCCTTCATACTCATTCACCCAAATCACAAATATTCAAATAACATTGTTCCAATTCTTTGCAGGTTTTAAAGATGTATCAAAGACAAAGCAAGCCGTTACCGGTACAGGAAAGTCGACACAGCGTTGAAGTACTTGGTTCTTTAGGCATAGCCGGGCAGCATAATATTAAATTAGCATTCAATTGACATTATCGGTTCCCTTGTGGGACCGAGATTTGAAAACCTAGGGATTGATTTGATTGAGCGACTAAATGCAAAGAGGCTGGAGACACGCTTCAAGGTGATGTCCTTATTACATTACAAAGCAACATTGGATAAGGCCAACAAAACATAGAATGCTAAATTTGATCACGGCGGATCACAAAGCCCGAAATGACAATCCGTTAAATGTTAGTGGAAACCTTATTGTATCCTTACTTAGACCTAAAATAGTCAGGAATTGGGCCTATTTCTGTCGCATATTTCCAAAGTTGCACTAGGGCTGATTAGCCATTAAGGTGGCTTGATTGCATTTTTGATCATACCAGGACATGAAAGCACCAGAGGAAACATTCATATAGCATTCAAAGGTACAAATTCATTCAAAACACAACTATGGAAGGCCAATTGCTAACAAGCGTAAATGGGTGCCCAATTTTGAAGTTGACACATCAAAAGATAAACCCGCAGAACATAAGATAGAGCACGGTATTCCGGGTCCTGAGAACTTTACCTCTTCTTCGGGTTTCAGCAGCTCAATTTCTCAGTGGGTCTCTATAACAATTTTTTATGCAATAAAATCTAGATTCTCTCGATGAATTGGCGAACATGCAGGTCGAAGCGCCTTCGAGCAACAATGCACTTTCGAAGACCAGGTTACGCCACAAATAAAACACACCGCAATGCTTTTCAAGAATGTTGTAAGAAAAACAGATCAAAAGAACACATTTCACACATGTCGATCAACATTCATCTGTAACTTGAATGACAAAAGAAGCTTGGAAAAACTCAATAGCCTCCTACATTCAACTTTCAAGGTAACAACATTCATTTTTTAAAAAACTAGTACATCCAAACTTGTATTTTTGTCTCCTCTAACAATTTTGAGCCATATTCTATAGGTTTACGGCACTCCTAAAAGCAACAAAATGCATTTTTCAAAATCCATTTCATACATCTTTGTCAAAATGCAAATTCAAATTCGCTTATGGCACACTCCAAGAAAAACTGCTCAGCGTAAGCGATTGCAACCCGACAAGTCAATTACCGTATATTTTACAACTTAAAGGCCTGCGTAACAACTTATGACAATCAAACAATTCAATGGGCTTCAATTACGACCGAGGTCACCATGCATAGTCTAGCCCTTTACCAAAAGCTCAGCTATGAAGACTATATCAAGGACAAGTCAGCAGTGATATTCATCCTACGGGACTTCAGTGTTGAAGGACATTTTAGCCTTGACCAAAATAATGCCATTGTTGAAGCCATTTGCATTGAAAAATAGACAGGAAACATCACCAAAAGGTAATAAAGTCATTCATATGTAAACTTTTTCTCTTCTGAACCAGCACCTCAAATCACTATCCATACAAACTATGTTTCTAATACATAGCATTTTGTTGGCTTTACAGGAAACTAGGAATACAAGAGCACAGATTTACATTGTTCAGACTTTTACTTTTTTGCCTTTCCATGCTCCAAGACATTTCACTGGTTTTCACATGTTAAAGACATCTTTGGTTTTAAAATACTCTATTGCTATTACACATTTAGACACTTCTATAGGTTACTATGTTAAAGTCTTCTCGAATATGGACATCTGAAACTCTAATTTTGTTTTTGCACCTATGAAGACAATGGTTCTCTATGTACGTCTGACATATATGTTCAATAATTATTACCCCTCCATGCATAATGCCATTCAAACTATATAGTTTAAATGTTCCATTTTGCATTATGTTCTTCCTAGCTTTTCCAATATTTGCTTTCTGATTCTTACGTTTTCAAGAGTTTATGGTGACCAAGTGGAAGTTGTTATGGTTGCACACTCTAGACCCATTAACAAGTTACTTGAGACAATAAATGGTTATTTTCCTCTGACTTTTTTCATTTTATGTTGTTAATGCAACCAAGTCTCGCCCCTGCTTTTATGCATTGTACTTTATAGTCACTTTTCCATCATGCATTCTAATGTATAGAGTACACTCCTGTATACACAAATCCATATGTTGCTTTCACTGCATATATGCATATTTACATGTATATATGCCTCTATGTCCATATGCACATATGCACATATTCATGTATGCATGTATTCATCTAAGCTTCTATGTATCCCTATATGCAACTGCGTATACATGCGTCCATGTATTTATGGATGTGCCACTCTAGCCTTGTACCAATTTATTATGTTATATGGATATTGCATATAGTAACACTAATTAGCTCTTTCACTGTACATAGCAGTTGTTTTCATAAATGCCAGATCGAGCTTATATGTATCAGGATACATATATACTCACACTAAAAACTACTGAATTATGATCTCTATTGTTCCATTTTCATAGACATGTTACTATTGCAATCAAATGTGTAAAGCATTCGTGTCCAAAGAAATTAGATACAGGAATGGCAATATGTTACACAACCTTGTCTTATGCCTTTATAGCAGTTTTTTCATTGCATTTCAAGAAAACCAGAAACTAGAATTTTATTCATATTATTTCATCTATGGCATTTACAACTTTTCCAATAATTATTACAAGCATAGAGTTCAGTGTTCAATAATTCTATTGTTCATGTCATGGCTTCAACTTTGTTCATGCCAAATTGCATTATCTGACAAAGTTAACATGCAAAAACCAAAGTGTCCATTGTGAACACTTATTGCATTCCATGGGACCACATTTCTTTGAGGAGTTTTTTTGAACAATTTGCTTCCCTTGTATATGTTTCCATATTTTGCATATGTGCCTATGAGCATATTAACTATAATAGTTCACAAAATTCCTTTATCCTGTATGCTTTCATCATAGCGAAAAAGCTCAAAGCAATTGCAGAATCTAGGTTTTGAGAACACAGGCTTACAAAACACAAAAACAACACACACAAAGTAATAAAGATGCATAGCAAGTGGCTTAACTCTCTATTAAATGACCAAAGTACCCTGTCCATGCATGGTCACCAAGCCACTCCAGCGCGTTCACCTCTAGCCAGATGTCATTTAATGCATTTAATTTGCATTCATGCATTGCGCTCACATTTTCCTGATATTTTAATGCATTTAATCTGTATTCATGGATTACGTACCTCTAGCCACCAACTTTCAAACTATGCCTTTGCTTAAATTTATTTAATCAATTTATGCGTCCGCATTTTCCCGAGTTTTTAAAACGAAAATGATTTATAAAGCTACTCAGTCGAATAGAAAAATAGATATATGCTAATTTTCCAATATATAAAATAGCTCTCCAAATGCAAACTGTACAAAAAAATAAGTAATATGTTCAATGGCAAAATGTGATTGGCCAATGCTACCGGTTAAAAGCATTCCGGGCAAATGCATAGGAAAATTAAAAATGGGTTCACAGGAAAGAGCTTTTGATTATGAATCCATATGCATACTTTGATTCAAACTAGTGGCTGAAGGTACATAATCCACTGATGCAAACTCAATGCATTGAATGGCATCTGACTAAAGGGAACGCTGTTTGCATTGCTAGTTACTCTTTGAATATATAACAAGGTTCAAGGAAAAAACTCTCATTATCACACATGTTCACATAATTTTCGTTCCAAACCTCTCTTTATGAGACCGCTTTGCAGTAATAAAAAATATACAAACTTTACAAGCCTCACATGCAACCATGCATCTTGCCCAGAGATACACATATACATGCATCCATGTGTACTGTAATACATGCATCTATGTACACATGCAACCATGGATATATGTATCTATGCAACTTCATATGCAATCCATGGATATTTCCATACATGTATATTGAAGCATTTATGTATCTAGCTATGCATCTATCTATCTATCCATGCAACTATGTTTCTATGTATTCTTATACCTATAGGTGCATCCACGCATATATGTATCTATGTTTCTATGTGCAAATGTACACATGCATCTATCCATATATGTGTCAATGTATCTATGAATACATCTATCCATAGATACATGTATCTAGGCATCTATGGATACCATGATAGATGTCCACATCCATGTACCTATGGATACATGTATCAAGTAGCTCGGTTCCAGTTCTTGACTCTACAGCAACAACATCTCCTGTGACTACACAGATTTGCAGAATAACAAAACATGAAACACTCAAAGTAATCACAATGCATCTCTAGTCAATTAAATCTATATTACATGATAAATCCACATTCTGTTTAATGCATTCACTTTGAAACACAATCAAGTGAACAGCTAAATACCATAATCAAAATTAAAAAAAACAACTTTCGAAGCATCAACTTCTAGAATTAAATACCAATATGCACAAAGTGATCATATTACTCTAACTAGATGACTATGAACTGCATGTTACCTATGCAATCTAAAATCTAAAGATACATACTATCCTTATGCACCTATGCACAAATACATACTGTCTAACATATATACATAATTACATGTACACATATATACATGCAAACCTGTATACGTGGATGCATACAAAGACTATGTTTCATGGGATTATTAAAGAGTTCACTTGCTTTCTATATGGTTCCATACTTTGCATGTGTGCCTATGAGGACAATAATTATAGTACCCAAAACCAGAAATGAGTTACTTGAGGCAATAAATAGTTTCTTTCCTCAGTTTTCTCTTACTTTAGAGGTTTAAAGCACATAGTGAAATTGGCAATGTCAGCAAAAAAAAATTGTGGTTCACTTGCTCATTGGTTCCAAAGCTCTTTTTATAGCACAGTTGTGCATTGCCTCCAAGACTCAGATGAATCCTTGGTATTTCAAGGAAACATTCAATTGGATAACACTAAAAATGATCTAAACTATGATTTTACAGTCAAAGTATCCAAATGCATTGCAGCAATGCGAAACCCAACTTCCATTTAACATGTACAATGAAAGTAAACAGAACGAAAAATGCATTTGCTTCAAAGTTTTTAAAGCAATTTCAACAGATTGTCTAGCCATTGTCCAAAATATGGTTTTCTATCAGCATAGTCCTTGAACCTTCTTTAGGTCTAACTGCTACTTTGTTAATTCATTTTGATTGAAAGGTCAAAATGTGAAATGTTCCCAGGGATAATTATACTTATCTCTTTTAATTGTTATATATTCAAAGACTAATTAGCAATCCAAACAGCCTCCCCTTTAGTTAGATGCAATTGAATGCATTAATTTTGTATCAATGAATTATGTACTTTCAGCCACTAGTTTTAATCAAAGTATGCATATGGATTCAAAATCAAACTCTCAAAATAAATGCATATATAAATGTGTCTTTTTCTTCATTTCATAATGTATCTATGTATCCATAGATGCAATCATGCATATATCAATTTATGCATATATCTTGTCATCTCTTTATGCATCTGTCTATATATGTATGGTTGTATCTATGAGTACATGTATACCTCGATTTATGTATATTTGCACCTATGAATTGCATACACACATCCATGTATATATGCATCTATCGATGACTTGCATGGATACATGTATATATGCATCTATGGACTCATGCACCCATGTATATATGACAGCTCATTGGTTCCAAAGCTCTCTCTATAGGACAACTGTGCATTGCCTCCAAGACTCACATGAATCCTTCGTATTTCAAGGAAAGATTTGAATGGATAACACTTAAAATGATCTACACTATGATTTTATAATCAAAGTATACAAATACATTGTAGCAATGCAAAACCCGACTTCCATTTAAGATGTACAATGAAAGTAAAGAGAAGCAAAAATGCATTTGCTTCAAAGTTTCTAAAGCAATTTCAACAGATTGTCTAGCCATTGTCCAAAATATGGCTTTCTATTGGCATTTGTACCTATATGCAAATATGCATACATCCATGTATACATGTGTTCATATCTCCATCTCTCCATGTAGTTTTGTTTTCTGTGTATACATGTGTCTGTTGATGCATCCATGCATATATCTATGAATAGCTCTACGTATTTCTCTCTCCATGTATTTAATGTTCTCCACTGCATCAGCATTTCCATGTCCTCGGTTTTATGACCTTCCATATTTTTTTTTTCATAGTATATGCATATGAACTTCCACTTTGTCTTCTGTTTTGACTCTTCTATCCATAAATATCATTATATTTTTATATCCACTCTTCTATTGTCGCATTTCGAGGAAGCTTAGGGATCTTTGTACCTTGTTCAGTACGAAGGAGAGTGAGAAATGCAACATGGGTCTTTTTTCTGTGTTTATATTGACGGACTCAGCCCTATGATGATTTTTAAAAGCATAACCAATACCAAACTAGACATTCTTCCACCCCTTGCTGCAAGAAATGATCACTTCATACCCTATTGATTCCATTCATTTCCATTTCCACCCTTGCACGTCCTTTCTTCTCAAATCAAATACATTTCAAAATCCATTTATTTGCTTGTGTTGCATCATACCAATGTGTTGCGTTCCTTTTTTCATTAAATCCAGCTCTCTCATTGAAATTTTCATTTCTTGCATTTAATTGTAAGCATATAACTTACAAATGATAAATTCATACCATTTACATTCCCATTCATTCTCATACCCACCATCCCATATCCTTGCCTCCCATGTCAAATACTTTTCATAACTTATTCATACACCTTATTTGCATCTCACCATTCTCTCAATTCGCTCTCTTTGTTCCACTCACATAAGTCATTCTTCTTTTTAACACTCACATATCTTTATCTATCTACACCTCAAATATACCTTCATCCATCACAACAAAATTCACACCATACCAAACAAAGAAAAAGATGAAGAAAATATCAAGGTTATGCAAATAAACACTGAGGGCTTCGAAAATAACACTCATAACATAGAGTTGTATTCAAGAGTTATTTTCAAAATGTCTTTTCTAAACCTTGTTTATTACAGATCCCTTAAAGCGCGTATAACAGTTTCTTCAAGCCTATAATGTGTAATCAGATTTAACAAATATTTACATGTTTCCATGCATTCAAATGCATCATTAGGTATCCTTTATACACTTGTTCAAAAAACAATATTGTATATGTTTCAAATGCAAATTGTTCCTGACATTTCTCGCTTTATGCACACATGCATTTATAGATTTTTCTTTGTGCACCAAATTACATGGACACATCTATACATCCATGCATGCATAGATGTTTACATGGATCCATATATTTATGCATTCCTTCGATATATGTATTGCTGATATATAGTTTGTTTTCCCTCTTTTCCTTTCACTTACTACTGCAAATGCTACTTGAGCCTCAATGTGCTTTGACAGATTTGTATTTGTGCTTGATTTTAGTGTTTTCCATTCAAGTTTCTCGTTCACATGTCATGTATGCTTTTCACTCTTCTTTGCATGTGTGCACATGGATACATGTATACATGCTTGCTTGTATACATAGATGCCTCAAGCATTATTACAAATGTTTAAGATTATTTGCATTCAATACTTGAAACAAAATAATAATACATTTTTGCTTCCTGGATAAGATCATAAAGGAAATTTGTTACTGCAAATGTAAACATGTACCCATGTAAAGCTACTAGTATTCATTGGTGTGTCTCTTTTGACTCTTGTATCCTTAAATATCATTGTATTTTTATATCTATTCTTCTCTTGTCACATTTCGAGGAAGCTCAAGGATCTTGGAACTTTGTTTAGCCCGAAGGAGAGTGAGAAATGGGACATCAGTCTTTCTTTTGTATTTGTATTGAGACACTCAGCCCTATGATGATTTTAAAAAGCATAACCAATAACAAAATAGACATTCTTCCACCCTTTCTTGGAACAAAAGTTCACTTCATACCCTATCGAATCCACTCATTTCCATTCCCACCCATGCACATCATTTCTTCTAAAATCAAATACATTTCAAAATCCATTTATATGCTTCTCTTGCATCACACCAATGTCTTGCATTTATTTTTTCTCTCAATCCAGCTCACTCATTCAAATTTTTATATCTTGCATTTAATTTTAAGCGTTAAACTCGAAAATGATAAATTCATATCATTTACATTCCATTCATTCTCACATCCAGTTTCACATATCCTTGCTTCCCATTTCTAATACTTTCCATAAGGAATTCATATACCTTACTTGCATCTCATCATTCTCTCAATTCCTTCTCTTTGTTGCACTTACATCGCTCATTCTTCTTTACCACCCTTACATATCTTTATCTATCTATAGCTCAAATATACCTTCATCCATTAGAACAAAATTCACACCATACCAAAGGAAAAAATGAAGAAAATATCAAGGTTATGCAATTAAACACTGAGGGCTTTGAAAATAACTATCACAACATAGAGTTGTATTCAATACTTCCTTTCAAAACGTTTTTTCCTAAATCCTGTTTATTGCAGATAACTAAAAGTACATATCACAGTTTCTTGGAGGCTAAAATGTATAATCAGATTTCATAAATATATACATGTATCCATGCATTCAAATGCATCGTTGGATATCCTTAACACACTTGGTCAAAAAACAATAATGTATTATTCTTTTGTTTCAATCATAAATGTTTTTTTTATATCTTTTAAATGCAAATTGTTTCTGACATTTTCTAACTTTGTGCACATAGGCATATATAGATTCTTGTTTACTTACCAACTTACATGGACACATGTACACATAGATGGATGCATAAATGTTTGTCTTCATCCATACATTTATGCATTCCTTCGATATATGCATTGCTAATAAATAATTAATTTTCCCTGTTTTCTTTCATTTAATACTACAAATGCAAATTGAGTCTCATTGTTAAAATACAGTTGTATTCAAGAGTTCTTTTCAAAACATCTTTTCTAAATCCTGTTTCTTACAGATTCCTAAAAGCACACTTGACAATTCCTCGAAGGCTATAATGTATATTCAGATTTCACAAATATTTACATGTGTCCATGCATCCAAATGCATTGTTAGATATACTTTATACACTTGTTCCACAAACACTAATGTATTGCTGCTTTGTTTCAGTCAGTCATGTTTTTTAAGTTCCTGTTTAAGATGTAAATTGTTTCTAACATTTCTAACTTTATGGACATAGGCATATATAGACTCTTCTTAACATACCAAGTTACATGGACACATGTACACATCCGTGCATGCATATCTCTTTACACGGATCCATATTTTAATGCTTTCCTTTCATATATGCATTCATTCTAACTAGTTTATTTCTCTTGTTTTCTTTCATTTAATACTGCAAATGCAACTTCAGTCTCATCACACTTTCAGGCTTGCTCAGGGGCCAAGGATACTTTTCACTCTTCTATGCATTGTGTGCACGTCGATACATGTATACATGCATCCATGTATACTTAAATGCTTCAAGCATTGTTACAAATGTTTCTCTCTCAATAATTTGGATGCAAAGTGCTACAAACATATAAATTATTTTACTGTACCTACATTTTATCTTACCTAATAAGATTCTTTATATCTTTTCAAATTATTTTTTGTTTAAAATATATACACAAAAAAAATATTCATTCGTATTACATTAACAACATTCAAATCTAATTTATAATAAAATCAATACCTTTGTACTGTTTAATCTAAGAATTTATCGTAATATTTATTACACTTATTACATTTTAATAAGTTAAATTATTACATTTTATTTTATATATATACACAAATTTAATCTTAGGTAGTAAGGTTCTTTATTATATTTTTGCAAATTACTTATTGTTTATTATATAAACACAAATTTTTATTCATATAACATAAAAAAGATTAAAATCTTATTTATAATAAAATCAATAGCTTTCTAGTCATTCATCTAACAATTTATTGTAATATAATTACATCGTTCTATACACGAAAATATCTTATCATATTACATAGACA